>JABXWE010013546.1:0-29927 GCA_014611495.1 Limonius californicus
ATAAGTGTTTATAAAAACTCCCTAGTAATCGATTTTACGTAAAATTTTCTACATAAATTTATTTAAAATACTCTTAAACTTCCTCAATAGAAAAAATAGTATAAAGAACACGTTTCATAAGACCACTTGTCGCACTCGTCCGTTGAAAAACTCTCGTTTTTCAAACTTGGACTCGTGCGTTAAGAAAGGGCCTTATGAAACTAGTTCTTTAATATACTATAATGAAAAAGTTAACATTAACCTACCGCTATTTTGATTAACCAATTATGATAACGCGTAATTTATTAGTATTTTAGTTTGGACCTAATTATTACTAATACTTTCTTTCAAAATCAAAAAATCTAGCTAAAACTTACAATAAGATTAATATAAAAATGAATTCAACATTTTGTATACGCAACGATGACTTCCTATCATTCCAAGTTTATGCTAAAATAATATTTGTACCGTGAACGAGGGTTAACAGCAATGAACAAGAAACATTTACAACCTTGACTGTACATTCGTCATTGCATTTTATACGTGTCGTGCATTTTCAACGATTACCTTCCTTGAATCAGTTGTTAAAGCCGGAACTCGGAACAACTAAATTATTCAGGTCACGAATAACTTTGTATAAGATACATGCATTGTAATCAGTAAAAACGTAAATAATAATTTCCTCAGATCCGCTATTTACTGAAAATGTTCATTGGTTTATTTCCAGCATGACTGTTATTATTATTATACATACTATTATATCATTTACTGCACGTCTCTACGAGGCAGTTTGTAAATTAAAAAATTATAAAAAAGGATCTGCTATTTAATGATTTTAGTTGTTCCAAACGCAATACATTATTGGTGGGTAGCTTAAAAAATAAAGCTACTACATAACGAATCCAGAACTTTATTGTTTGAATATATTTATGTTGTGTCTGTACCTTGGTAATGTAATAAGAAAACAATTTTATAAAACGAAAGCAATGCTAAATTTTTACGAATGTTGGCATTTATTTAATGGCTCAAAATTATTGTAAACCAATCATCCATTCGTACATAGAAGATTGCAATACTCTTGATGATATTCGCATCGTTCAATCTCTGCCATTTCTAAAACACTATAGCCATTTCCTTCTTGTGATTATTCAAACAAGGCTGAAAACCCCATCTGCGTGTATTCTCACTGTTGATTTTTCTTTGAAATTAAACGCTACATGCATACATTCCAAATATTGTTGTACGTCTACTTGTAAGGTTTACCTTAATGTAACATATGCCAAAAACTCATGCAATTAATACAGAAAGTCACAATACCCTCACATGTGCTTTGTAGAGCTGCTGGGATTTTCTAATAACCTATGAGTAATGAGTATTATAAATTGTTCGTAACGTTGATATTTAGAGGGATGTCAGTATACAGTGTGCATAAATAAGGTTAGACGAGGAACGACGAAACAGTTCCAAGACCAATTGCACCTAACAGATGGACACCAAGAAGATCATTCTCAGCTGCACTGAACCTGCAGAAACCTCCATAAATCACTACATCGCGCTAGAACTTGTGTTATAGAAGGCTTTTTTGTGGCCACTTATATGACACACAATTTGATGTTTAATTTGAGATCTATTGTAAAATCTCTGTTCTGTGTATTGCGAAGAAGCGGGGGTTAGCTAGGGGTTATGACTCATACAAGAAGCTTACATTTTTTGTTTTGAATTAATTATTTAAAATTACCCTGTTTAGTTAAACTATTCTTATTTATGTTGAACCTAGTTAACTGGGTATCAAAATTAGCTTCCTTAATTAGCTTCCTTAATTAGCTTGCATGAGTAATAAGATACTTTTCAGATACGGTGATGACATAATTTTTAAACTTAATAAGTAAACAGCTTGCAGCAGTTGTAGATGAACTTATGTGGGAAGTAGATTTTTATTTATACTTTAATTTAAAATTTGGACACCGTAGACTGCTAGCAAACATTTAATTCGGCGAAAAATATATTAAATGTACCTACCGTGAAAACTGCTTGCTTACGGTAAAAGTTCTAATTCAAAGATTAAATGAAGATTATACTGCAATACAGTGTTTCGAAAGTACATTGCTTGCGGGTAAAAAAATAGGCGAAGTGCTATTATAATAAGCCTAATAATAACAAAATAGAAAAAATATAATTCAATGTCAACTTACCTAGTTTTTGTAGACCAAGTCCATCTTCTGTCCTTTAATGCAGCAAAATTATTTATTATGTCTTCGTAAAATGGTTGCTTTTTTATTAATTCTAATAAGAATTCTTTTTGAACTGAAATATTTGCCAAAGAAGAATGCCTATCTTGAGATACTGCATTTCTTAAGTACATTTTTATTCGTTTAAGGCAAGAAAAACTTCTTTCCACTGATGTACGTGTCGACGGAATAGTTAATATGAGGCAAAACAATTTGTAGGCTTCGGTAAAATTTCTTTGTTCTCACTGATATTTTCTAGTAATTCTTGGTTCTGTAAATTGCAATAACTTTCATCGGCATAAAGAAGATTTAATTCGTTTTTAAGACGCAGAATTTTTATAAATATTTTGTCATAAAATTGACCTAAACTTTTAAATGCTTTAGACGGGAAACACAAATCATATTATTCGAATTTCGTAATATCAGCCAAAGACATGAATTGTAACCTTTTGCAGTCTTGAAACCTTACTTCCATTTCCATTACAATGTGATCCAGTACTTCATAAAACAAAATTCTATATTTTCTTTTGTGATTATTTGAAAGGCTAGCGTATTTCCGCTTAGGGCGCTTAGTGTTTTCGAAGAGTGTATCAAAAGAAGTCGTCATTCCTTTTCCTCTTTAATAGTTCAATAGTTTTATTTATTTTTGTAATACAAAAATTAATATCCAATGATTTCTTTTGGAGAACATCAAATAATATGTCAGTGAGAAAGAAAATATCATTAATTACTTCAGCTAAAAATGTGAATTCAAAATTGTTGAAATCGTTTAAAAACCGGCAGTCAAACCCGAACATACACTTCAGAGGCTGATTGCGACTGAACTCTTCACTTGCGCGATTCACCGTGAAGCAGTTGTAGATATTGACGTAGGCGTTACCATGGCAACGGAGGTATAAGTGCAGAGTTAAAATACGTTTGAGGCCGACTCTTCACTACAATTGCACGAGTGTTATACGTAAGATTATTTATGGTCACTCTGTTCACGCTCGGCGGACTGCATTTAAAATTTAAATTTTAAATACAATAGGACCAGAAAAAATGTAATGTGTTTGTTTTCACTAAGCTTATTATATCTACGAGGTATTATGCCATAAATAAACCACTCCTAATAGATGTAATGCCGATAAATAATATGTTATGTAATTTAAATAAAAATTCGCAATTGAATGAAAATTTTAGGTGAAGAGGCAGGTGAATTTAAACAAAAAAGTAAAACTAAATAAACGTCAAGTTATTACGGTATCGATCAAATTACAAGGATGGCGCCGCGAGTATCTTCAAAACATCAAACCATATGGCCAAAAAAATAGAAATTGGTTACATAAGCAAAACTTGGTACGATTCCCACGACATGCTACAGAAAAGTTGGACAGACGGGGTTAGGAAGAGATAGATAGTAGAATGATCTACATTGTCGCTAAGCCAGGGTCACAGCATACAAAAGAAAAAACATTGACAGTCGTGCTTAAAAAATCTTTTGGCTACATTTAAGGACTACCACTACTGCCAAAAAACAATCAACTCAGCCCACATTTTTGTATTATATATTTCAATTTAAATCCTCTTCCAAGTAGTCCTGGTGTGCATCTGTATATCGTTTACACACTACTATCCTGCTGCCTCGGAGAGTACCTAAAACCGTAGGTTTTCCTGGATTAGTGCTCAATGGTACTAACTAACTTAAACACGGTTAAAGTGGCAGTAGGGTTCATCCCAGTAAATAAATATGAATATTATTAAATACATTCATTTGTTACGGTGACTTTTGTAATTAATTATCCACGTTATCCTCCGTAAAAAAGGTAATCTACTTCACTTGTATAAAATTACCTTACAATTGCTCATCTAAATTGTATAACCGACAAATATGGTCATCTAGGCAAAAATAATTTCGCTCAGGGAAACGCAGTAATTTAAACATAGCGCCGTTTGACCTTGAAAGCTAAACACAATGTAATAAATAGAAGGTGGAAACATGAATTATAAATAGAATAATTTTCATACTTGAAATTAAATAAAATCTTGCCAAGTTATCTGTGCTTTCTTTTTGAATTTAAACAATTTAACAATCAAATAACAAAGACAAAAGAAATAAATTATCGGTTTAATTATAACATAACACCCTTCTGAATGAACCAAGCTTACCGCTGGAGATCTTGTTCAAAATTTATCCTACTGTAAGGGTTCCGTAGACGGACTTGCTTGTTCTTCAACAAAGGTTGAAGGCACAATTGTAGCTTGTTCGTAGAATTCCTTAGAAAATTGGTGATCTCATCGATGTATAAGTTCTCAAAGGTAAGTAGCAAACTTATTTAACTCTGTTGATAGATGTGAAAATTCAAATGAAATTTGTTTTATTCAGAATACACTATTGAAACATAACCTCCTACTACTTTGAACTCGGATTGAAAACAGTTTGATGCATTTCCTTCCACCGTCGATGCTTTCAACTAAACTTTTTAACAATAATAAGCGACGTTTAAATGTAAGTTGAGTTGATATAAAATTGTATGTAGTATTACTTCTTTCTTTCCACCTTAGATATTCTGGGGTTATGCAACTTGTCGCCAATTCCAAAAGTCAAACGAAACGTAGACAAAAGAACGTCGAAGAAACAGATGGAAGATACGAGATAAAGTTCAACTCTTGATTGTTATGTTCATTTTAAAATGGGCCGCTTTATAGGAATTAATTTCTTAATTTGTTTGCCGCTTCGTCAGAATTAATAGCGTTATTTTAATTGAAGTCTTATTTTGGGTTACCATTTTCGCTATTTGGTTTGTCTTAAAAATTGAGTTATGGAAGGCCGGTTCCCTTAAACCTTGAAAGTTTCTTTTGTGGGCTGATTTTCTGCCGACCAAATTCTCGGAAGTGTTGATCTCGGCAGTTGCACGTGTTAAAAATTCCTTCCAGAATTTTTGCATAACGTTTCGTAATATGAGGAAATATCTTTTGGTAGAGTGTAATTTCCCGTTGCGTTTTTACGTCAATCAATTTTCGATCTCTGTTGGCTCCCGTTGCCCGAAACCTACATCAATCGAGAACCGTAATTATGTTAAGTGCTGCAGGGCCGGCTCTTGGGCTTTTTTTTTTCGAGGGGTATCCGTTATATGTGTTCCGTCTCGCTCTTGTACCCAGGGGTATTAAACAGACCATCGGCTACTGCCGGATTTAATAGGAAGCACTGGATTCGTCCCCAGGAAAGGCAATTCCGTGCGAATTGGCCGGTCGCCGTTAGGCGGGTTATTTTCGAAGCCCAGCTTCCGTCGCTCTGCGGCTATTTTGTTTTACCATCAAGGAGTCCCGTCTCTCGTTTCAACGCTGTTCCAAAGAACGTTGTCTTCCTTCCTTTTTTTTTGGAAATCGCCGAAGTTGTGCCTGCCTTCTCCGAACTTCAAGGTAAAAACTTCCAGTTTTGTGTTGTGACAAAGAAACCTTTTTTTTTGCTCTCGTCAACTTGCAGTATTTCGCGATATTGAACTTTTTTTATGCAACCTAAAAGCGATCTGCAATCGCCATTTATTTATTGTTTGTAAAAGACATTAATATTGTATTTTTCCTGTAAACTACGCCATTGACCACACAGATTCATTATAATATAAATACTGTGCGTCAACGGCGGCGAGTTTCTCTGAACGTTCAAGAATTAAAATCATGTAATTCAAACTTTTTGCGTTATAACTTGTGTCATTTTACTGTACTGTCATATTCTAACCATTTCATTATATGTGTTTTAAAGTTTACTGTCTCTTATTGTGTCTTTTGTACTTGTTGGTGTAAGAATTTTGCAAGCTTTAAATATATAGGAGGAGGCACAATCACGGTAAGTTCCGTTCCCGTAAGCTGTTGGCTTCTCGGCCTTCCACGAGGACCTACAATCAGCTGGATTTGGAAGGTGGCGCCCACTTATTTTGACTCGCCCTGTACACAACTAAAGATTTTCTCCCATAAGCGATTTTCACGAACTCCCCCTACTCCTCTGAGCTAATCTGTAGGCCTTTTTCCATCAAGCTAGTTACGAATCGTCGAAAAAGCTCGATTAACATGATTTTGAAGATTATTTGATTAAAAGTTCACTTTTTAATCACAGATAAGACAAGGAACACAATGTTGATTCACAAATAACAACTAGAAACTGGTTTTATTTATAAAAAACACATATGTTTCATTTGAGGAGCAGCCAGATGTGCGTGCTCACAATAAAAAAAAATATCGCCATTTAATTACCAAATACCAACAAACTTCAACTTTTCTACATCGGTATTACTAAAATAAAATTAAAAGATTATTAAAATCCCAGAAAATTGTCCTTAATGCAGTCAAACACAAAATAGTTTTAACGGTTTCCCACAGGAAAAATCCAACTTTCCCAAAAATACATATTTGTTTATATTTGTCGATACAGATTACAAAAGTACTAATATTACACTATTTACAAATAAAGAAAACCCAAATAATATTGGAAAATGCTTCCGTAACCTTCATATTGATGAAAACCAAAACCCAACCAACTCTCAAGAAACCAAAATCAATAGCTCAACGCTACCAAATTTCACATCGGATATCGAGCCTACGCTTGATTCAACAATCTATTTCTGAGATTGGTTACATAAAGTAGTTTTAAGTATTAACTCTAAGTTAAGCTAATTCGAATAAGACACATATTTCCCAAAATTGTAATAACTTTGGAATCATTACATTTTTTCAGAAGTTTTGGTCTCTTTTTATTATCAAGTACTCAAGATCTACATAGGGTTATACGATTAGATAGCAGGAAATTAATTCATTGCTGTCATTTATTACCACAAATAACTTTAAGTGTCTTTGGTAGGCTTTTTAGTTTAACATTTTTTATTGAATAAAGACACCTGACCTCTACCAGCTTGTTGGCTGATGTTATTTAATCAGGGCTAGCACTTAAAAAGCAATGTTCTAAAAGGTCTTTACATATAAACAAACCGCAGTCAGCTACATTTGTATCTACCAATTGTGTGAATTTTTGTATAGTCATGTTTTGTCTTCAATGCCATATAGCCTCTGTTTTTAAATCGGTGTTGTGGTGAAAATGAGTTTTTAAATGATTATGGCAAGGGGTAGTAGCCCCCCAGCAGACAAATTTTTCCGCAAGATGAGGCAGAAAATCTATTTAATAGTCTCATTTTTCACTGTAAAAAACAAATTATACGTACACGCTAAAATAATTATTTTATTCTGAAACTACACAGAACATGACCTAATTATTTATTTTATAACTAGCATTAGTTCAAATATATGACAGGTAATATTTTCAGAAAAAAAAAACACATACAGCGTTGTCAAAAATACGCCATAAAATCGTAAGTGTACTCATAGGTGTACAATTGTCTTTAAAACTACCATACATAAACTAACATTCTCTTTGGTTAATAATTAATAAATCATTTACAATCATTAAATAATGTAAATATTCTTTGTTCATTTCAAACTGACACTTTAAACTTCTTAATTGTGATAAAGGCAATACAATAAGAGTAATCAAAAAGTTACATCTTGCTGAACTATGTTTTCGTATTATCAGCAAAACATCTTCGAGATTTAACATCTTAGTTCTCGGTCCGTTTTGGGAATTTGTTGCAGATTAATACCTGCACGTAATAACTAAAAATACTTTGATAATAAAAACGTAATTGACGATTCACAATTTATTTTTTGAACTCTTATGACCAAATCATCGTATCAGAAATGAAAAAGATCTGTAATTATTTGCAAAAAGTGGGAATCTCCTCTTCATGGAATGAAGTTCTATTTATTTGAATTTTACTGTACCGGAGAAATAAACAGTAGAAATCCATTTACTGTTACAGTAAAGAGGAAAGAACGGAAGTTATCTACTTTTTAGGTGCTAATATTGATATCAATAAAACTGATATTATTATACCTACATAGCTGTCAACCTTCCGAAATTACACTGTTGTTCTGCAACATTAAGTACACTGTGGGGTCATCCTGACCCCAGACAATAAATATTATATTATCGTTTTAATTATTACGTTTTTCATAAAGCCACAGTGGGAATGTAAAAATAATCATATTTTAAATAATATTTATAACTAAGAATTACAAAATACAGTTAGAACAAAATGATACATGAGTGTTTTTTGCGTATACCGTGTGCTGACTTTGAATACGCTCCATAGAGAAAATACATGCGTTTGTGGAATTCTTCAATTTCCTGTTCCCCAAGTTGAAAAACGCACTCACCAAGAACATTTTTCACACAAAAGAATTAAAAAAATAATAACGTAGAAGGGAACTCCCAAAGATCGCATAACAAAGCGAATCCTTTACCACTACGGCACGCCGACGGCAATCGCGCATCGGATTTGGTGATATCACTACACTACATGTATAAATTTTTTTAAAGTTTTTCACATTTATCACTTAATTTAGTATTATAAAAGTAATAAAATAAAGTAATCTTTAGAAAACTAACGTCCCTTCTGCATATACCTTGTTCTGATTGCGTTTTTCAACTTGGGGAGCAAGAAATTGAAAATTTTCACAAACGCATGTATTGTCCTATGGAACTTTTTCAAGCACTTGTCAGAGCGACAAGCGTAAGCTTTTTCAAGGTACGGTCTCTTTCTGCCAGAAGACTCAGTTCCACAAAGTTCCATACTTTCGCGTACAATAGACGGCAATTGTATAATACTAGAGCGCTGCGTCAAATGCGCTTCTAGAAGACCCACTCCCATTTCTCCTGTAAAAAGCCGTTCTGAATTTGCATGATCTTGGATCTTGGATTACCATTATTGAACACTGCTGCACTGTTTACTGTAAAACTTCAGTATTTGATGATTACATGATTTATCTAAGATGTCAACCTAACCTAACCAAAAATTATAAAATATTATTTCTTCAGGTTTTCTTTCTTGTTTGTCATCAATTACACTTTTACCATCATAGAAGGAACTGAACATTACCACAGATTTATTTTTCTTAGGAACATAAGAACTTATCTTTCCTGTTTTGCCCAAACCTTCTAGCGTTGAATGCAAACTTCGTTGTTTGATTGACAGAAATTCCAAAGGAAGTCACATTGGTGGAAGAAATAGAATGAGTTTATGCATAAAATCATCAAAAATCAAAAATTTTACACTATACCCTTTAAAACGTTAGTACGTCTCCTTTATCCGGTACATTTACCAAAATGCTTCGACTAAAATATGTAAAATCCCTCTCAAAACGTTGTTAACAATAAGCAAAAATAAAATTCTGCAGTTAAGAGTCAATACTGACAGTTACAGTAGCAATAAAAATCCAATGCCGTTTTATAACATAAAATGCACAGAAGGGTCTTACCAACCCCAGCAATTTTTGGATATAAGCATATTAGTGTAAAATCAATAAAACCACTTTCATGTGGCTATGGATAAACATGGGGAATCAGATTAGCTATAAAGAAATTCAGATATATTACTAGCATTTCAGCAAGTCAGCTATCAATAAACTCGTTTTATAATTTTTGTGTTTTTACTGCTACTTTTTATGGTTTATACCAACTGATAGTAGGTTTCATATATTAATTATCAGACTAGCACAATAAATCAACACATTTTTTTTAATAGTTATTAACAAATCTCCCTTTGCTTCAATACACCAATTGCAACAATCTAAAAGTAAAACAGTCAGCCGTGGCGTTCAAAGATACTGTTTTCAACTCGGCGGTATCAATTATCTTAAAATATACTACGTTCTGAATTTATTTCTCTTTGAGCTTGCACTTTAAGGTAGAGAAAAAGTCTACTGATACCAAACCAGGAGAATAGAATAGAATAGAAAATTGATTTCAACAACGCCGTGTTTCAGGGAAATTACTTGACAATCAGCGCAGAGTAGGCAGGGGCATTGTAATGCATCAGGAACTAACTACCTTTCTATCGAAATTGAGGTTACACTCGAGATATGTGCTGCACGGATTATTTATAGACCGCGCACTGTTTATCAGAAAAAGTAATCTACCTGTTGGATTCTGGATGTTTGCAAAGTCTACTTTGGATCTTGGTAATGTTTTTCAATCTACTGTATGGTCTGACGTTTCGTCTCAAGACCGTATTGAAACACCCATAACTCGTCATCAGCAACAATGTAGTTGAAAAAATTTGCAATTTCGCAACAAGTCTAAACGAGGCTTGCGCAAGATGCTACTCTTTTCTGTTTTTGCTAATCCCAAAGACTGTACTAGACGAACTTTGTCTAGCTTTCCCTCATTCCCAAATTTTCGTGTAAAATTAGTAGAAGCATCTCCTTATTGCTGTTCAGCACATCTGTTATCATTTGGAATATCATACGGCAACCTTTTGCCACAATTTCACGAACTCGAATCTGCATTTCAAGAAATCAGCACCTTCACGTCTGTCTTTAAACTAATCACACACCCTTGCACGACTTAATATGTTATTATCTTGCACAGTTTACGGCAGCTTCCGTTGAAGTTTTCTCTAATTCAAATATAATTTATTATTAACTCGTTGCTCCATAATGACTGACAAAAATATGACGTGCCCGCCAGCATTCTGCGCAGAAACCAACAACTGTTGAATCGTCGCTTGACCACCCCCCGTTAATATAGCTGTGAACTATTACATGCTGCTTTACTTGGTGGCTCCACCAATTCCGGAATTAATTTACCGAATTTCATACATTATTTCTTGCATGCATTTTTATTGACTTTTAAATCAAACTATTCATATCTATTTAACATACAATGGCAATAATAGCACGATAGTAGTTGTGAAGAATCGAAATCTGTGCTTTTGGTAAAGTATAGCACAAATCAACAAGATAAAATATATACAAGCATCACCAATAAAGTGTAAATTTAAGAAAAAGGAGGGAGTTATCAACCCCTATAAAAATTGCACATTAATTACGTTCTTAATGATAGTAATCTGCAATAACGCAAAATTTAAGTTTTTAAGGAATCGTCAATTAATGAATTTAGGATACTAAATCTATTAGTCTTTTACATCTATTGCCACCAAGTTATGCCACTGTTAACTGCAGCATCTTTTAACATTTGTTGATACTTTATTAACAATCTGGTTTTTCCCCGAGGAGATAACCTTTGCCTTGGAACATTTACATTTACGTAACTACCGTAAAAACATAATGAAGGTAACTGAAAAAACTCATTTTAAAAATAAATGCTACAGAAGTATTATAACAACATAAAAACCTTTTACTACTGCACCGTCAAGGCAATTATTACATTTATGCATAAAATAAGTCTTGTTTCCTGGAACTTATTTACATATAAAGCTACTTGAATTTGGCACACCAACAATAGTCGTACATTTTGTTTATAAGATACTTTATAAACAATTTAAACAGTGAATTATATCCTTACTTTTACAAACATGCGTAACTGATGCAGTACCAATGATACAAACAACTGAAGAGTGCTCGTATATGTATCTTATCTGCATGTTAACTACTATTTTCCAGTTTAAATCACTTTTTAATGACTCTTCACCTGTTCTATAGATAACAATTCGAGACAATGAGCGTCATCACATCGATACGTGCTAATTATTAAAGTTTTAAAAAGTTGACAGAATTTCATTTCACAATAATTGTATGCTCACTTTTACAGATAACTGCAGATAGTTTCAAATTTCAACCAAATATTTGTTACTAAGCTTTAGTCACAATGGGTAAAAGTGCATTCTGAATCATCAATTGCATTTGTAGTGTCAGAATATTTTCAGATATTACTTGCAACAAATTCCTAAAATATACCCCCAATGAACATATTTAATCCTCAATGGCCTCCTGATAATACAAAACAATCTTGTAGCAAGATGCAAACAGTTAATAAATCTTACTATATTGTCCTTATCAGAATTTAAGAAGATGTATTAAAAGTTTTTGTATGCGTAATGAATAATTAAATTTTGTTAAATCATTGTACATGTTTTAGCATATAATTAAACAAGAATAATGTTAGTTTATGTACCGCAGATTTAAGGTCAACTTCTACACTTACCAGTCTTCTGACGTATTTTATTTAAAAGGTAGCCATGTTTCTTAACTAATGGGACTTAAATTACTTAATGAATCGTATGATCAAACACATAACCAGTTCCCAAAGAATCTTATAAACAGAACGCCAAACACTACTCTGGTTAAAATCAACTGTGAACTAATACCAGTCTTTTGTAATTATTTATATATTAAGGAAATTAAAAATTTGTTTATATTTTAATAAATGTCATGTTAAAGTGGGCCATATGTAAGGCGTATATTTAGTTAAGACGGTAGTTCTCCTGCATTTTGTGTATACGGTACTTGGCTAAACAAACAGCCTGTACAATCAGAAATCATTTGATTTGGATTTACAAAACTACAAGCATTAGAAACTAATTACGTAATGTACGCCGGCCAGCTCAAAGTATTCGCTCGTACAGAAAATAAATCAGAAAGTATGGAAAAGGACTATGAACGAATCTACCCTGAAGATTGATACACATAAAGCAGAAATTATACGAGGCTTGTGCAGCTGAAACTCATTTTTTATCAACTTAGCCTTGAAAACAAATGCCATCATTCAAATGTGGTTTGTTAATGTTAGTAGTGTTTGTAAGCAACACATTAATATGTTTCTGGCCTTTGAATTTTATTCTGACTGTTAAAACTTCGATTTGAAATGGCGTTTGTTGTTGAAAATCCATCCAAGTTTGGCCAGCGTGCGGTCCTACAATTTTTATACGCTGAGGGCTTGCAGCCATTGCAGATTCATACGCGAATGCAAGCAGTGTATGGAAACGCATGTACCCAACTGTGAAGGAATGGTACCAAAAATTTAAGAATGGAAAAGAGGGGCCTGTGAATGAGCCGCGACCAGGTGCATGGTGTACTGCATTAACAAAATACAGTATGGCATGTGTGGAAGGTCTTATTATAGCAAATCATCGAATTTCATTTAGAAAAGTTTCAGATATGTTTGTTGCGAGTGTAGAATCTGTCCATAGTATTGTTCATAATCTGGCTTACAGCAAAGTTTTTTTTGCAATGGATTCCTCGTCTCTTGTCTAAAGAACAAAAATGCTTGCGAATGGGCTTATCTCAGAAACACCTTACAGACTATAGGCAAAATAGTGATGACTTTCTTCTGTCAATAGTTGCTGGTGGCGAAACTTGGTGCCATTACTACGAGCCATCCAGTAAGTCATCGTCGAAGTACTGGAAACATTCAAGTTCACCACCACCGAAGAAGTTTAAAGCACAACCTTCTGTAGGCAAGGTGATGTTAACATTTTTTTCGACCATGAAGGACCCTTGTTGATAGAGTTTAAGGAACTTGTAATAAATGGCAATTCAAATCTGTACAATGAAACTTTGAACAAGCTTCACCAAGCAATACGACGGAAACGTCCAGAAAAATTTACGCGTGGGGTCATTTTGCTGCACAGCAATGATAGGCCTCATGTTGCTAATCTTTAACGAATGTAATGGAGAGTTTTATAGCGTCTACTCTATAGCCCGGATCTATCGCCTTGCGATTTCCATATTTTTGGACTGCTGAAAAAAGCGTTAAAAGGTCGGCATTTTGAGTCTGACACAGAAGTACAGATAGCTGTGGAAGACTACTTCAATCAGCAGTCACAAGAATTCTATGAGCAAGGTATACGTCGGTTAGTAAAACAATGGGATAGGTGCCTTAACTGTGAGGGTAATTATTAGTAATTAAATTGTTGAATAATTTTTTTATAAAGGAAAAATGGATTTCAATTGAACACATCTCGTATGTATCGCGAGGTAACCAAGGCAAACAAATATCGTTTAATATAATCATAAGATATTAAGAAAAAATGAAGGGGCTATCAAATGAAATAAAATCGGAAGCGTAGAGACCAGAAAAAAATTTAAAATACCGGGAATGGTAACTAAAATACAAACAGAAGAGGGTTCGGACATCTAATGAGAGTGGATGAAAACAGACATGCGAAAATGTGGGAGATGAAAGTAAATAGTAAAAAGGGGAAAACAAGATTTAGAACCACATGCAATACTGGAATTGCCAGAACGGTAGAAAAGAAGGAGCCTAACTGGATTCAGACCGAAAAGCTAATAATGGAGAAAAATCCTCATCTCGACACCTATTGTAGAAGAGGTTTCGAAATAAGTAAGTAAGTAAGTAAGTATGAATTTCCACAAAGTAAGGCAAGAAGCAATTAATGAACTCATAACAAGTTTTATGTCCGTTTTTGTCAAATCGTAAGGAGCTTAGAAACACTGGAAGTGAATATCAATGGAAATTAACCAAACAAATCAATTAAAAGATTTCCTACGAGTGAGTGTTAGAAAACATGAACGTTAAAACAGGCTAAATTTCCAAGTGTGGTAGGATCGCTCCATGGCGTCGGTGGTTAGCCATAGTAGCAGAAATAAGCCGACGTTAAATTAAAACAAACAAAAGGATCTGACAATGTTCCTTCGGAAATTATCAATGTATCAGGAACTTCGTATTACCACTAGATTCAATAACAAAGTATAGTACTTTCAGTGGTTGAAGAAGCATTTTGATAACAATGATATACTCAACAAACCCCTAGGGATACTAACTTTCCAAAGTATACGGAAGTTCACAGAGGTAGCTTATCCGACATCATTCTATGCATTTGTCTACTTCTTCGAAATTATTTAATTTAAAAGAAACTTTTTTTGATCACAAACATGTAATGTTCATTAGAATGCATATTTTGAATTACAGTTTTTTAACATTGTTATCGCTTATCACACGTACTAGTTTTCTTTTTTAGATTTTTGGTTATTGTTTACATTGTAAAATTATTCGAATAATGTTGGCAACGGTGATTTCTATCATAAATTATAAACTCCATGTACCAAGCCATTTTTACACGTACAAAACTTATAATTTGCAGAGCCTCCCAAAATGTAGCACACCTCTGTGCTGTGCCAATCTTTTTAGGCAGTGGGCTAAATTAAAAAATAAGTGTGTCTACCAGGTCGTAGACTGTATATACAGGGAATTTTTCTTTTAGTATACAAAGCCTATGTATACTTTTAAAAGAAACGCGTCAAATTCGCCTATTGTGTATGCAACCAACTATACAGACAACTCAAGCATGCTGTGACCACAGCAATCAAATTAATTCAATGCTAAAAAATAAAATTAATCTTTATTTAGTGTCAAACAATTGTTAGAAAATTTAAATCAGAGGGATGCGTAATAAATTCCCATAAAATAAAAACTGAAAGTAATCACGTTTTAACCGAAGAAATGAAATGAAATATTTTATGCTACGTTGAAGAAAACCCGATAGTATCACACACAACTCAAGCATGCTGTGACCACAGCAATCAAATTAATTCAATGTCAAAAAATAAAATTAGTCTTTATTTAGTATCTTCTTGCGTTTTTTATACAATCATGTACAGTAAAGACGAAAAAGTGGAAATTCTAATGTGGTATCAGAATGGAAACAGCTTAAGAACTGTGAGAGACTTATTTTCACTAAAATATCCAGAAAGACCTATTCCTTGCATTCGAACCATACAAACAATTGTTAGAAAATTTAAATCGGAGGGATGCGTAATAAATTCCCATAAAATAAGAACTAAAACTAATCACGTTTTAACCGAAGAAATGAAATTAATATTTTATGCTACGTTGAAGAAAACCCGATAGTATCACTACGAGAAGTAGGTTCACATTTTAATGTTTCTAAAACCTCGGTATTTAAAACACTAAAAGAATTTAAATATAAATCGTACAAATTTTCGAATAACCAACAACTATTCGATCAAAACAAAGAAAAACGAACAATCTTTTGTGAAACATTCTTTAATTTGCTGCATGAAGAAGAATACATTTTAAATAAGATAGTTTTTAGTGATGAAGCAACTTTCACAATAAATGGAGAAGTCAATTCACAAAATTTTCGGTGTGTATTATAATTCCTCATCTATCCACTATCCATTATCCTGATAAACTTATTTCTTAGATATTGGTCCCGTACTAACTGCCATTTACAAAACTTAACTCACAGTCAATACACTGGGAAAGTTAACTTATGGCTAGGAATAGTTGAAAATAAGCTTATCGGTCCATATTTTATTGATGGTAATCTCAATACTGCCAACTTATTAGAGCTATTAAGAAACAACATCATTCCGGCAATAGAAAACTTGAACATCCGCATTCCACGAATGCTATAAGAAATTTTCTTAATGACAGATTTCCAGGACGATGGATAGGAAGATTCGGTCCTATAGTGTGGCCCCCGCGCTCTGCAGATTTGTCACCCAATGACTTCTTTGCTTGGGGATATCTGAAATCAAAAATGTATACAAATATTCCAATATAAAGTATTGATTAATTAAAAGATCGCATACGTATCGAATGCAATAGCTTGAATCCCAACTTTCTTGCGAATGCTGTGCGTGCTTTTCAACCCCACTTAGTTTATTCTTTAGAAGTAGAAGGTGGCCATTTAGAATACTTGTTGAAACTGTTGTTTTTATTTTCATTTCCGTTTTCTGTTATTGATATTTAATGTTTTACAATAATAATCGTCGTTGTTGTTCAACTCATTTTGATTTACTTATTTAATTATAAACACTGCATCAACATAACCTTCATACTCAAATAACTGACAACTAAAGTCCTAGTAGGACTCTACTGACAACTATAGTGACGTTTGTTTCTGATTTTTAGTTGTCCGTATAGTTGGTTGCATACACAATAGGCGAATTTGACGCGATTCTTTTAAAAGTATACATAGGCTATGTATACTAAAAAGAAAAATTCCCTGTATATGTATAATATACAGGTTGGTGGTGGCTACTAGCAACATAGGGACATGCACGACAGACATGCGTTTACACTATGCACCTTGATATATTTTTTTAAATAAAGGAGCTGTCAGTTTATTTTGTTGTCAAATTTATTTTTGTTACAATGAATACATATGAGTTGCATAAGGAAATACAGGTTATTAAATGGATCTACAGCGGCAATACAGTACGTCAAACAAGAGATTTATTTGCAGTTGCTTTTCCAAATAGTCCCATCCCAGGCACTACTACAGAACACTGAATTGTGCAGAATTTTGAGAAAAAAGGATGTTTGTCTCCCAAAAACTACAAAAAAATGCCTCAACGTAAAACTGAGGAACGGGAACTTGACGAATTAAGAATGTGTGCTGCTGTAGAAGAGAATTCGTGCCAGTCTTCCAGACATATTGCTGAACAGATTAATTTGCACCATACTTTTGTATTAAAAATTTTGAAGCAAAACAGATATCGTTCCCATAAATTGTCAAACACTCTAGAAATCTACCCCACCGATCAAATAAAGCGAATGCAATTTTGTGAAGACGTAATGGGGAAATCAAATAATAACCTAAATTTTCTAAGGAACGTTCTTTTTACGGACGAACCAACCTTTCCAATAAATGGACGGTACAATCCTTCAATTGCTCGTTGCTGGTCGCGACATAACCCACGCAGACATTATAGGTCTGGTACCCAATACCCACAGAAACTAAATGTTTGGAGTGGCATGCTGGGCGATAATATTATTGGCCCTTATTTTATCGAAGGAAATCTGATTGGCCAAAAATATCTCAACCTTCTTCAGAACTCAGTAATTCCAGCATTGCGTCAAACACCAGAAGTCCAATTTGATGTCCTGCCCATATTACATTGGCAGTACGTGAATATTTAAACAATATTTTTCCCAATCCTATAATTGCGACACATGGTACAGCCTTGTGGGCACCACGATCTCTAGACTTATCTCCTCAAGATTTCTTTCTGTGGGGTTATATTAAATCTAAAATGTATGGTTTCATAGAAGACAGAGCAAGAACCTTGAACGAACTGCAAATCAAAATACAAGAAGCGTTTGCTACAGTTACTCCTGAAATGCTTCGTAATATGAGAACTGGATTTTACAATCGTTTGGGCTACTGTTTGACAGAGAGAGGAAATTTGTTCGAATTTTTATTATAAAGGATTATGTTGAAATTGTATTCGTTTGGGTGTTACTGAATACTTGTTTTTGTTCAACTTTATTATTTACCCGTTTAATCCACTCGCTGTTTTAAGACTTTGGCAGAGCCTGATTTTTAAATACTTTAATTTTCTTGGTACATTCCTCTGGTTTATCCTTAGTTAGTTAGACTGTTTGTAAAATAATAATACATTTATTACAGTGTTATTGATTACGAATACCTAAGTTAAATAAATAATATTGGTGCCTTTATTTCCGTAATCATTAATTGACTTGACAGTAGCGTTGTTGTTGTTATTGTTTGTTTATACAGAGCGAGATCTTGGTCATGCGGATCTACCTGGCATCTTTTAGCACTCAGATCATGTGCCTCATTGTACCCTCATACTAAGACAGTAATTGTACTATTACTTTTTAAAAAACAGGGCATGACTGTCGTGCATGTTCATATGTTCCTAGTATCCGCCGCCAATCTGCATATACAGGGTCCGCCAACGATCTTAGGAAGTAATATTACGGCTACATTTTAAACAAATAAAGAAAATTTTGCATCAAAGCTGTAGCGGTTTATGGCAGCTATATTTAAAAATTAGTTTCATATATACAGGGTGTTCCACAAATGTGTGACTCAACAATTAATACTTTTTTAAATGGAACATCCTATATATTATTGCATTTTCTTATTCCTCTCACTTTTCTGTCAATAAAATGTAGAAGGTACCCTATGTATAACTTAAGTACTTTTTGAGTTATTTAATGTTTTTCCAAAATTGTGACAAATCCAGAGGTACTTGAAAACGTTATTATCTCGATCAAGGAATGCAGTAGGCAATGAGAATTAAGTACACTTATTTGACATGAGGCCCTAAATCTAATGCGTCGTACCAAATTGATTTATATTATACGGGGTGTTCAAAATATCCTGCCAAATACAAGCATTTTCAAACATCAAAAACTATGTATCATTATCGCAAAAAATATAAATTTTAGGTGTAGCGAACCTTACATAAAACTGAAAGAGAAGTTAATTCTGCATCAAATGAAGTCAAAATATACCGGGTGTTCCATTTAAAAAAACGTAGTATGGTTGCATTCGCTTGTACATAAAGAATTTAGTGTCAACATGTTCTAATTTTGGGTGTGCTAACAAGCCTCGAAGAGTACGAAGCAAATTATAAGTATTTCTAAGAACTCATTACTAATTACGGCAAAACAAAGCAAGCAGAGTAATATTTATATTGAAATTAAACAAGTTTATTTAAAAATAAATGAACTGCTCTACATTTCCCTGACTTCTGTACAGAGAGCTACAATTAATGTCCATATAATACATACAACTGAAATATTTATTTATTATCTATTCAAAACTGTATAGTGCTAACATATTTCTATAAGTTAACTTAATTATAATAAATTAACTAATGCTTGCAGATCGGATAATATAGGCTTAGCTATAGAATAAACAAACGACATATTAAATAATAAAATAAAATAAAAAAACATGATCAAACAATCGCAATATCAGCACATGATCTGAAAGTTTCTTGTTGTCCACAGCCTATAGCACCTGATCCATCGTCACAAACGCCCCAGGAATTTCCTAAAATTAAAAAAATATATTATTTATGAGAAATAACGAATAGAGAAAATAGTTCTGCATAAAGCCAGACCAAAAATTGAATATGAAATAAATTACAATCAGAATAACAATCAGCTCAATTCTGTAACTTTATTGTAAGGCTTAGCAATGAGGAATTGTTGCTATTTAAAGATTTATTGCTATTAAAACAATCTTTCCTAATATTTGTATTCAGTAAGGGACATTACAATAGTGGCTGTTATTTTAAGTTTTATTGCTATGATTACTGTTACAACAGCAATAGTTACATCAGAATTGTTAGACAGAAACAATTCTTGCTTGTGCAATTTTCTAATGTAACAAGTGCAGAAAATCCCATAGAACCTACAGGACCTACAGCTCCGAACCACGAGAAGTGTAAACACTTCTACTCCAGTATACCTCGCTGGTTTACCATTGCCTTCCGATCCGATGTTCCCTGTACCTATTTATGACTGAACCTCAGAGCTTCAACGCTGAAATCAAACACGCTGACCTACAACCGTCGCTGATCAATTTCTAAAGTTAGCTAAATTATTTCTACCCAGTTTCTACGGAGATATGTAAAAATGCAGAAGATATTGAGAGCATCAAGCACAGATTTGTGGAAAATATGCATTTCCAAATACTCTGCGAGCATTTTCGGCAGTTCCCGTCAATACAATAATGTGACTGAACGTAGTCAATAATTTGTTCCATTTGATCATGAAGCTTTCAAGACGTGAAAGTTCTTACAATATCAAATAGTTCAAAAACCATATTTGTCAGTTATATAAAAAGTCACTGTTGCTATGAATCTTTATATGTACATATGTGTGGTGTATTTACAACTACTTTCAGAATTAAACATACGATATGTTTGAATTACATCAATTATTGTTAAGCCGCATCATGATAGCAATAATTGTTGATTAATGTAAATCTGAATATAAATTTATTCATAAAATGGTTAAAATTATTTTTAGGGTAACATGCACGGCAATATTGCAAAAAAAAACATATTGTTAAAAACATATTTACAGAATTTAGCGAATAGCAATTATTTAATATTGGAAACAGTATACAACCAAATAATAACAGTGGTATGAAGGGTTGCCGAATCAATACAATAGCTCTAACCTGTAAAACTTATACTGAAGTACTACAAAATAACATTGGTAATTCATTCCAATATAATACATTAATATTAAGCTTTAGAAGATTTTACCGTGCTAAGTTTGAAAAAAAATTATATTCAACACAAATACTACTCCCCTTGCCACAACACAAAATAATGCCCCTGTCATTTAAAAACTTTTCAGTTTACCTGTAAGACAAACCAATTTATAATTTTCGTACTCTGACGCTAGTTTTAGAGGTGCATTCCATACACAAAAGTAAATAACTAATAACAATTTCATACTACAACCAGTACCAATAAATAAAATGTCGTAGATCTAGCAACTCCAAGTCTGCAACTTAGTAGAGTGGATCAACGCTACTATAACATTTGGCAATGTTATCGTTATTATCGTTTCCACAATTTTCCAACGTTAGTAAATGTATTATAAGAGGGGGTATTGCTATCTAGTTAGCCTGGTAAGTTTCTAGTAAAGAAAAGTGAATATGGTTGCTATGATTACAACTATGATGTTTCATAAATAAGTTGACAAAGTTTGACATCCATAAGTTGAACGGTGATCAAACTGTGAATTTTTGAAAACATCGAGTTTCGGTCAGTTATTCAGTATTTATTTTTGAAAGGGTTATCGGACAAAGAAATTTTTTGCTGATATGATAGAAACCTTAGGTGATCAATGTCCTTCATACGCCACTATTAAAAACTGGGTTGCGGAATATAAAAGAGGAAGATCAGATGTGAAAGATGAGCACCGCCCTGGAAGACCAATTTCTGTGACCACTCCGGAAAACATTGATTCTGTCAATGATATGATTTTAGAAAATCGAAGTATTGGAGTTAAGAATATTGCAGAATCATTGCACATTTCCTATGAACGCGTGTGTCACGTCATTCATCACGACTTGGGTATGAGAAAGCTTTCGGCCAAATGGATTCCAAGATGCTTAAACGTTGATCAGAAGCGCGTTCGATTGACAACGTCAAAGGAAATCTGCCGCCGTTTTGCAGAAGATTTCCCAAACTTTTTGAATCGGCTTGTTACTATGGACGAAACGTGGATTCATCACTATGACCCAGAGATTAAAGAGCAATACAAACAGTGGAAGCATGTTGGTTCTCCACAACCCAAAAAATTCCGTGTTCAAAAATCGGCTGACAAGACTCTTGCTTCAGTTTACTGGGACAAAGATGGGATAAATCTGAAAGATTATTTGCAACGGGGTAGAACTATCACGGGAGCATATTATACTGAGTTGCTAACTAAATTACGTAAGAAAATTGTGGAAAATTTGCCAGAGATGTGTTCTTTTTGCAAGACAGCGCTCCTGCTCACAAGTCGTTGATTGCACTGCAAAACTTTGATGAAATTGGTTTTGAATTAGTTGACCACCCGTCCTATTCTCCGGATTTAGCACCGTCGGACTATTATTTGTTCCCAAAACTCAAAAAAAATTGAAAAGTAAAATATTTTCGACAAATGACGAAGCAATATGTGTCGTTGAGGAGTGGTTTGCAGACCAAGACAAATATTTTTTTAAATGGCTTAGAATTACTTTAGTATCGTTCTGCTAAATGTATAAGTCTTAAAGGAGATTATGTTGAATAAATAAAATTTTGTTTTGAAATATTGTGACGTTTTATATGGTAGGCTAACTACTTA
The DNA here is from genome assembly GCA_014611495.1 of Limonius californicus. Taxonomy (NCBI): domain Eukaryota; kingdom Metazoa; phylum Arthropoda; class Insecta; order Coleoptera; family Elateridae; genus Limonius; species Limonius californicus. The sequence goes on from JABXWE010013546.1 coordinate 22,630, forward strand.
TCAATACCCCCTCGTAAATCAACTTGTATAACTAGTTTGCCAAGTTTAAAGTACAAATATAAAATAAACTTACGATTTATAAAAATTGTTTTGAGCTTACTTTTATGTACACTAAACTGCGTAATAAAAAAATAACACAAATGCTATTGCATTTATTTATCAAGCTTCATACAAACAATACGCAGTATTAATTGCATAGGTGAACGCTAAACCGTTGGTAAATAAACCTTGCTTATTCATAATCCTACCTTTACTTGTAATGAGTCAATATAAGTAATATCTATAATGCCTACAGATTGTTGAAATAAATACCTGCCAACTTTTATTTTCCGAATGTTCTTCTATTCTAAATTATTTCAAGTTTCAAATTTTACTTTTTAGCACGTTTTTCTTTATGCGAAAGCGGTTTCTGGGGGGGGGGGGGGTAGATTAAATGAATGAGAGAAAAAAAGTATGTTTTTCTAAAGTTATTCTGAGGACGCAATAGATATTTAAAGGAACACGCGTTTTTCCAAAATATTCGTTCTGTATATTATTAGTGTCATCAAAAATCACAGTAATCAATAAATAATCCGTTAACGAAATTATTTTACCATAACATGTTAAATGCATCAAAAAAGCAGTAGATTTATCGATTTGGTAAATTATTGACGATAATTCTTGGAAATATAGTATTTCATAAGTATACAGCAGACAAGTCGAATTATGTAAATATTCCTGATAAAAATATTAATAATAATTGGAAACACTACATATTCTAGAATATATAGATATTAATCTAGTTATTTAAAATAAGATTTAAAATCACAGCTTCGAAATGGTGATATACTAAATTCAAATGCAGATATTCTGAAATGTATTACAAATTAAACATAGCAATACTCTTTATACTTATGTATGAAGAATCTCATACTTTGAAAAGTATTTTAGATGCAATCCCTCTTCTTGCTATGGTTTTTTCGGCCACTAATACCTAGGTACATATTTTAAAAATCACGATTCTCATCCCACCCAGCTTATACCGGCTCAACACATTTCATGCTAGACAACTGGTCTACCATGCCTCACCCTTGAAAAAACCCATGCCCCAACTACAACTAAGACACCACCAACACCCTGGGTAAGTGCAGTGATCAGGATTCGAACCTGAACTACTTTTCTGGTTTTATTGACCATTAATTTCTCAATATCTTTAATAAGGTTTAATAATAATTAGTTATGTAATTTTCTGAATGTTCATAATTCTTAATATTTTTCATACAATCAAGTGTACCTAACAGCAAAAATGATTACGTTACTAACGCTACATTCAGACGACATTACAGATGTTATAGCCATTTTGCAATGCTAGAAGTAAAAATATGTATACTGTCTTAAACATTTGGTTTGCAACAGAGGCAAACAAACTATGTTTTACCAAATCAGATAATTAATATAACGTTTTACAATAAGATAATGTGAAATTAAGCGTGTCCTATTGTTTTCTAGAACGTACCTGTTTTGTAGTGCCATCTCAATACACAACGTTCGCAAGTAAATTCTTTCGGCAAAACAATCTTGTTACGTACATATGCATCGGTTGGTTGGATTTCAAACTGATAAGAACCATCTACAAATGGTACATTTTGGAAGCACTCTTCGTTTTCTGGTTGAGAAGCATTTTTAAGATCACAAACGCTGTAAATAGACAAGGTATTATTATAAGAAGAAAAGTGTTTGTAGTCAGGGGCGTCGCTAGCATACAGGCACTTCCTAAGGGCGGCACTTCGAGGGACGACAAATTACAATACATCCCTAGCTTAGCCTCGTCGGCTAACGAGAGTGCATGCTCGACAAATTTTGGCTACTTAATACCGGAGTCTTTGCATTACTATTCTGCTAACAAACATTTCTTCCGCTATGAGAATACGCTGCACTAAATTATAGTACGAAATAATGCAAAAGTGATAACAACAGCAAAATTTGGATTTAATTGATTGAAACCGTACTTGACTTGCCTGGTGTGTGTATGATCGGACCCAGTACCGATCAACCAGGGAATTATTAAAATTTCCGACCCCTGGACTAATTCGAACCGGGAAGCGTTCGAACAATTACATCCAAAACCTGGCTGTCTTACCACTGGCTCAGTGGTAAGACAGCCAGGTGGCTCACCCCAGCAGGTTAAGAATAAAATAGAATAAAAGAATTTATGAGCTAATCTAAATATTTATTATTTAAAGTATAACCTAGCACATACCTTCGCGACCACCCTACTTGTGGTCAGCTAGAAAATTGCAGTTATATAAAATGGGATGTATGTATGCAGGTTTTCTACGTCTGTAAATACTAAATCACTTTCAAACAAGATATACAGGGTAATTCATAACGTACGGAAGAGACTGAAAGGTAGCTAGAGCTGACCAAAACAAAATGATTTTGTTTAAAACTTTTGTCCGAAACCTAATAATAAGAAAGTTACTGTAAGTTAAAATTCTTATAAATTAACGCCCACTGTTAAACACCGCTGATGTTAATGAGGAAGAATTAAAATTAGTCATTGTTTTCTCGATTCCATGGAGACGTAGTTCTTACAAATCTTTATTGCTGTTACTTTAAAGTAAATTATGCAAAAAAACTCCTAAATTCTGTAGCTGCTCCATAGACAATAATCATATCGATGTATTCCTCGTTACTGTAATTAGCAATTTTATCCAAACTAATTACTTAACAAAATGTCACAATTTTGACGTTTAAATGTACTGACATCTAAATAAATTTCTTTTGCTTTTTTCTGCTTCTTTATATTTTCTAGTTTTATAAAATAATCAGCGGCTCTTAATACGTGGGTACTAATTTTTGAGCTTTATAAAATAATTTTTAATGCCTAACCATAACTTTTATATTGAAATTTTTATCTAAATACTTGTTGAATTAACTCCCAAATATGCCCAATATAAATTTGTAACGTAAGTTACTGCCATAGTTTCTAACAAATACTCATCAATCATATACTTTTAACTTGCTATAACGTTATTACTATTGGATTTTGGTCAAAAGTTTATAAAGAAACTTTATTTTGGTCCCCTCTAGCTGCCGTTTCAGTGTCCTCCGTCCGTTATGAATCACCCTGTATAATTTGCATTTCCTTTGTTTATCATATTGTAAATATTACTAACAACAACGGTTTGAATTCAAATAAAATCTCAACCCTTTTATTTCGCAATAAGAAGCTGACGTGGGTTAGATAGTATAATGATAATACTACTCATTTGTGATTTGCAGATTTATCAGGAAGAAATAATAGATGAATTATTTTACCTGTAGCTGAACCATCCTCTGTGATTAGCCGTTAGTAAAGAAAGAACTTCGATTACACTCCCAGACTCATATTCAGCCACTACATATCCTAAACCGTAAATTCCTGTATTTTCATTTTTTCGCGGCACTGCGTCACCGTAGGTGTCTCCACAAACACCGCATTTTCCGCCATGGACTTCCCACTGGACCTACAAAGAAATATGAAATTCTATATTATAACCCACCAAGAAAAAGTTTTCTTCTTAAAAGTACGAGGCTTGTTCAACTGAAACCCATCTTTGATCAACTTAGCCTTGAAACCAAATACAATAATTTAAATGACGTTTGTTAATGTTAGTAGTTTTGTAAGCAATACATTAATAAGTTTCTGGCGTTTGAATTTGATTCTGACTTTTAAAACTTCGATTTTGAAATGGTGTTTGTTGTTGAAAATCCGTCCAAGTTTGATCATCGTGCTGTGCTACAATTTTTATGCGCTGAGGGTGTGCAGCCATTGCAGATTCATACGCGAATGCAAGCAGTGCAGTATGCAGTATGGAAATGCATGTACTGCGTACCCAACTGTGAAGGAATGGTGCCGACAATTTAAGAATAGGAAAGAGGGGACTATGGATATGCCTCAACCAGGTGCACGGTGTACTGCATTAACAGAAAACAATATGGCATGTATGGAATGCCTTAGAAAAAATCGTCGAATTTCAATTAGAGAAATTTCAGAAATTGTTGGCGCAAGTGTATGATCTGTCCATAGTATTGTTCGTAATCTGGATTACAGCAACGTTTGTGCGCAGTGAATTTCTCGTCTCTTGTCTAACAAATAAAAATGCTTGCAAATGGGCTTATCTCTGCAACACCGCACAGACTATAGACAAAATGGTGATGACTTTCTTCTGTCAATAGATGCTGGTGATGAAAATTGTGCCATTGCTCCGAACCATCCAGTAAGTTATCGTCGATGTAGTGGAAACATTAAAGTTCACCACCACCGAAGAAGTTTAAAGCACAAGCTTCTGCAGGCAAGGTGATGTTAATATTTTTTTGCACCACGAAGGACCCTTGTTGATAGAGTTTAAGGAACCTGGAGTAAATGGCAATGCAAATCTGTACAATGACACTTTCAACACGCTGCATCAAACAATAAGCTGGAAACGTCCAGGCAACTTCCGCGTGAGGTCATTTTGCATCACGACAATGCTAGGCCTCAAGTTGCTAATGTGGTAAAAGAAAATCTTCAACGAAAGAAATGGAGGGTTTTAGATCATCCACCCTATAGCCCGGATCTATTGCCTTGCGATTTCCTTATTTTAGGACTGCCGAAAAGGGCGTTAGAAGTCGGCATTTTTAATCTGATACAGAAGTACAGATAGCTGTGGAAGACTTCGTCAATCAGCAGCCACAAGAATTCCATGAGCAGGGTATACGTTGGTTAGTAAAACAATGGGATAGGTGCCTTAACTGTGACGGTAATTATTTGTAATTAAATTATTGAATTAATATTTTATAAAGCAAGGTGGGTTTAAATTGAACACACGTCATATATTATGAGTAATGTTGGTACAAATATGCAGCTACCAATACACGGAAATTATTTAAAGTATCACTTAAAGTGATTTGCACATTTTTTAAGTATCTACAGACTGATTAATTCGCCACTCCTTAGGGTGATACATAGATAGAGATTTAAACATCACTACTGATAACACATGCAAGCATTATTATACAGTTCCACACCAAATTCATAGTTTTGGTAGTATTGCATGTTCTTTTTAGAAAACACGTCTATTCTATTTTTAAAAAGACACTACCTAACATAATTCATTTCCGATGTGACATCATCGTTAATTTTTTAATGGCAGTCCCATTTTCCCCCTTATTCTAATAAATTTTTTTTAAATAAGCCAATTTCAATAAATTCTGAATTTACTTTAATGAAATTAACGTACCCCATCTGTTTAGATTTAGGTTTTCTGCGTTTTAGTTCGTTTCAGTTCTAGCAATACTTTTGCCAAACCACCCAAAAACTTGGTTTCAGCAAGATGGAGCTTATCCGCATTTTGATGTCCGGCAGTTTATTGGCGAGATATATTCACCGATAGATGGTTAGGGCGGCGAGGACCGTTTGAGAGGCCTGCGCGATCACCCGACTTCACGCCGCTAGATTTCTTTCCAGGAAGTTATGTGAATTCGCCAGTTTGCATTAATAGGCCAAAAAATTTAGATTCGTTGCGAAATCGAAAGCAGCAGCATGGAAAATATCGAGCTTGAGATACAAAGTGTTTGCCAACTGGTCAATGGTGAACAATTAGAACATTTACGTTAGGTAATTTTGTACAGACTGTTTTTATTTTCATTAGAAATAAATTGTGAACGTACTGAAATGTATGCGTATTTTTCTACAAAAAAAGGTATGTTTGGTACAAGTATTTGATTTCACCATTAACCAGTGAAAAATTCTATTAAAATAATGGCAAAAAAGAGGAGACTATTTAAAAAAATTAATAATAACGACTCGAAATATGCGAATTTGGATTTCTGAAGTACTTTTACATTATTACAAACTGCCACCCTCCTAGAACATAATGCACGCAACTCCAATGTCTAGGTTTTCCTAATATTCTAACAATCAGAAGAATGCCTTCACATTGTTACCATTTTATTTTGTCGTATATTACACGTATTGTCTTTTATATTAACTACAGTTTAAGTAGGCCCAAAGCCCCATGCCTGACGGAAAAACCAATACATTGGTTTCAGGATGTAAAAAGTTACATTTAATTTTTGATTGCCAAATAGAATCGCCTTAATAAGTAGCATCCTAATTTTAGGCATATCGACAGTTTTTATTTTTTGACAGAATATTAAAATTTTAAATAAAATACCTTTCATACAAAACCGATTCTATACGTTTTTGCATACTCCGACATTTTCAAGATAAAAATTAAAATTCAATTAAAAATTAATCTCAAAAAATGTTCTAAGAAATTGTCAACTATGGAGGGATTGCTATGTAATTTTATCATTTCTTTAAAGTTATTTTTGCTTCGAATAACATACAGTCGAAGGATATAATTATAGTGAAATTTTGACTATTTTCTAACCCTTATAATCCTTCTGCGAGAGATCCAACAAAATATCTTCAGCGTTTTTCTACTTCTATAGGTAGGTATGTACTCTGTAATGGGGCAGTCTATTTTAGTAAATTGCAACTTGACATAGATGTTGCTAAATTTTTTTAATATTTTACCTGAGTATACTTTGATTCAGTTTATTGCTATATTACGAACGTCATTCCAAATTATCTCTTTAAAATTCGACAGAGAAAATAAAAGCTTATAATTAGTAAGTACCTGAGGTTTATTTATACAGTGTGGAACTTAAGTAACGGAAAATTCCGTTAAGGTTTGTGATAGAGAAACAATCTAAAAGGGATGTAGCGGTTTAAATAACAGAGAATATGATAATAGCTATTTTTATATTAAGTGCGTGAAGGATGTCTTTTAACGGAGAGATGGTTTTTTTTGTCGAGACCGAAGGTCGAGACAAAAAAAAACGTCGAACCGTTAAAAGGACCTTCACGCGCGTAATATAAACAATGCTTTTTCTACAACTTATTTGAAATAGGTCAATTAGACAATATAAATTAAAAAATTATAAAAATCTATCAATAAATGACATGGTCAAGTCTCCTTGTTGAGTTGCTAAGGAGACGTAGAAATATTTTCAAACAACCGACGCCATTGTGTAAAAATATTTGCTTGTACGGGTGCAGTGTATAATTTTACGATCTAGTGTGTGAAACGCAATTTCACGCACGCTTATTGAAACATTAATGTCACTTTTATGTGTCGGTTGTAGAAAATAGCTATTTTTATATTAAGTGGGTGAAGGATGTCTTTTAACGGAGAGATGGTTTTTTTTGTCGAGACCGAAGGTCGAGACAAAAAAAAACGTCGAACCGTTAAAAGGACCTTCACGCGCGTAATATAAACAATGCTTTT
>JABXWE010013547.1:0-16743 GCA_014611495.1 Limonius californicus
CCCCATAAATAAAAGTCCAAGGGATTCATATTGGGACTGCGAGCTGGCCAATCTTGAGGACCTCCGCCTCCAATCCAGCGATTAGGGAAAGTGTTGTCAAGGTATTGGCGAGCAACAAGGCTGAAATGAGCCGGGGCACCGTCGTGCATAAACCATAAATTAGCTCTCACGTGCAGAGGCACATCTTCTAACAGAACGTTTAGTTCTTCGGCTAAAAACTGACTATACGAATTACCATTTAGTCGAGGGGGTAAAAAGTGTGGTCCAATAAGATAGTCACCAATAATCCCTATCCATACATTTAGTGAAAATGATTGCTGATAGCGATCTTCTCTTATTGCATGGGGATTTTCGTCCGCCCAAAAATGTTCATTATGAAAATTAATAATTGCTTCTCGCGAAAAAGTTGCCTCATCAGTAAATAAAACTATACTCAAAAAAATGTTGTTAGGAGCCACTCTATGGAGTAACCACCTACTAAAATTTAGCCTTGGCTGGAAGTCGCGGGGTAGCAGAGCTTGTACTCGTTGTATGTGATATGGGAATAGCTGAGAAACTTTCAAAACTTTCCAAACAGTCTTTGGACTTACTTGAAGCTGTTGTGCTATCTTCCTGGTACTACCGGTTTCACTCAATCTAGCATGTAGCTTTCTAAATGTTTTAGCACATGGCGTTACTCTATTGGTATAACGTTCCTGATAAATTCGTCGAGCTTCTACTGAATTTCCATTTGCTAGACCATAAATGAAGTGCATTTGAGCCATTTCAGCGTTAGTAAAGTTATTCATTTTCAAATTTTAATGTCTGACACGCAAATAAACAGTTGGTGACAAGTTAAATGTCAACAAATTTGCTACCAAACAGGCAACTAGATAATAAAAAATTCGTACCTTCACACGAGTATTCCTTCTTTTCCATCTGAAGCCGAAGGTTAGTATTAGGCAAAAAATGAAAGATCACTTTTTTGTCGTACATTGTTAAAAGAGTTTAAGAAGAAAAAAAAAAGAATGAAAAACTTTAGTGTCTTTATTGCTTTAATATGATTTTTCCACGTGGCTAATTGCATTACGGCGCACTGCAATGTTATTTATTTTTTTACTCGAAAATGATGCGTTCTACGAAAAAAAGTCAAGAGACCTTTTTTCTTCCAAATCGAACAGGCAATTCAAAAAAATATTGAAAAAGAAGAGTGGTTTATCTCGTTTTTCCTTCCAAATTTATCAGCGATTAGCCTGCCCGCACGCCACTGGTTAAACTAAAGCCACTATTTTTACCGTAAAACACGCACCGTTGCTAACTCTCAAATCCTGCAAAATTTAATTAAAATGTCTCAATTGGTTCTGGAACTATTAAAAAAATTGTAATTTTTAAGTGAAACTTTCACACTCTGTATTTCCGTAACGAAGCATTTTTGAGACATAGTTTATATAGCAAAGTTACCTTTATTTTAGCGGCAGAACACGCTCCCGAAGTTATGTACCGTACTTAGGAAACACCCTGTATAATAATCAACAGCCTTTCACGGAATGGAACATTTGGGCGCGACGAATCCGGCGCGAATGATTCGGTGCAGCCGCTTCGAATAACAAAAATATTGTGATGTTGATACGCCCCTAAAAATAATAGGGGGTAATTATGCCACAGAGATATAATAGACTATATAACAATTATGAGATGGATGCAAATGCAAGATAATTGTATATTAATTTATGTAAAATTATGACAACATTTGAAGAAATGTTTATTTAATATTCACACCTGTTTTAATATGAAAAAATGTAATAATCAAAAGCCTTTCAGGAAATGTAACATTTCGGAGCGACCAATCCGGCGCGACCAATCCAGCACGACAAATTCGGTGCAGTCGATTCGGCGCGAGGATGATTCGGCGTGAAGGCGATTCGGCGCCAAGGCGTTTACACCCAAACATAAAGTTTATAGAAGAATCCACAAAGGCCGTGATATGAGCATTCTGTGAGTACCTAATTGCAGGCCATGGACCATACAAAATTTACAAAAATATTATATTGCTGACACGCAACCAGAGATATAATAGACTATCAGCGTAGATTATCTTACAATTATGACATGAATGCATAAATGCAGGATATTTTTATATTAATTTATGCAATATTTTGACAACAAACGGAAAAATATTTATGTATGTATGTTTGCAATAAATTGATATAATTTTGCAGAATTATGTTTTACTGTGTTGTGCAGTGTACACCAAAATTTATGCAACAAATAGAAAACTTATTTAACCGTGTGATATTTTTAGGCCTCGGCCTTAAAACTCTTGTTTATAACATAAAAATATACAAAATGGTAGTGTTGTGTTTCGACGTGTTTTACCTGCCACTACTAGACACTGGCCTTTTCTTTGCCACGTGTTTCTCCTCAGCGCTAAGGTAGAAACCAATATTAGAACCCTCAACTTTTGCTTGGAAGATAAACGCATTATCCCTTGAGCACACAAAATTAAAAAAAAAAAATTAATGATTCACTTCCCAGTGGAAACCCTGTACGTAAAACTTTATACACACAACTATCAATACAAAATTTGAAATTAATAAACGGCCGTTGTGTTATTAACAATACTACCATTTTAAATTTATACTAAAACATTTAATTATAATAATCTACTACATACCTTGAGGATATGATGAGCTATACGGTTGAAATCTGTGCGAACTTCTGGGCAGGTCATATAGATAAGAATTTTGGGTCTCCGTTTGTATCAGATTTTCATAATACGCAACTAGATCTTCGTTTACATTGCCCAGGCAACATAAACCGGTTAGCAAAGGCAGGCATCGTAGGAGTAAAAAAATCAATTTGTTTAATGTAATCATTTGGCACTTGGAGGACAGTGAAAAATCTCACAATCGAAGCTAGTTCACTATTCCTAAAAAAAATTATTATTTATCTCCTGCAGGACACTTTTTGTAAAAAAATCACTTAACAATCGGTTACTGAATAAATTAATTAACAACATAATTAGAGGTTGTATAATTTCACTTTTTTACTAAATTAAAAAATTCCCTTCCGGTGGAATAGCAACACTAAAAAGCACAGCACGGCGCTTTTATGAAATTGTTGATTTAATAGGATAATTATTTGCAATTTTTTGATTATATACATCACAGCAATATTCTTACCCAGCAGTGAAATGCGCGCCTGGCAAGAACGAGAAATGCTGTGATTAGAACTGCTAAGTCTACTATCAGCTAATATTGTATATAAATGCGCCACTTTCACCGTATGTACCATTATTTATAATTTACAAATTAATTAATTCAGTGCACGCGTTAAAATGGTACATTTGTAATGGACTTGAAATGTGTAGAGCCTTGAATAATAATATTTCGAATGTACATTTGGTTTGTGCATATTTCTGAAACCAAGTTTAATATTCCCTTATTGCGGAAAGCTATAAAATTATGTTAGTGGAAATATCATCTAGTTAATATACCTACGAAAACAAGGAAGTTGCATAGTTATCGCCGGTAATTGCTATAATTGAAGTACCTGTTTACTTCTGTATTATTACGATAATATTGTTTTTATCGCATTTCTCCGGCTGAATGTTGATAGTTCTTCCCTCTTGACAGTTTGTTATATTACCTATTTCAACTTTACAGCTAATTAATTTTCCGTGTGTAATTAGACATTAACAGATATGTAAAAATGCAAGACTGGGGCGTGTTTAATAAGCTGCTATAACTTGAAAAAGCTTGCAATATCCTGAATATTCAAAAAATACTTAGATATAGATAGACAGCAGATGTAAAATCGAAATGATTAGTTGAAAATTAATGTTTAAAAGTTACCAGTAGCGACGTCAGATTAACGCAACCTTATTTTTTGGTGCAATATTAAATTTCCTATTCATTGTTCGATTTCTTTATAACTAATGCAATCTACATATTTGCTAAAATATACAGAGCGTGTAAAATGTATGGCGACACCGCTTTTCTACCGTTAATGTAAATTTTATAAAGGAATGTTTCAAATCAACGTTTTTCTAGAATTTCTTTTCTACATACTTATAAAAAAATGGTTTTGCTGTTACGCCACGCAAGATTTTGTAAATATGAATACCCAATTGTTTCTTTCAATATTTGAAACATGTTATTATTCTCTCTTTACTGTGATACAGTGTTAGTCTATCTATTTCGCCATGTAAACACAACCACCATTGATTGCTATTTTGGGCATTCTTATACTTTTACATATTATGTGAGTATTATTAACTTAAACCGATTAAAGATTTACTTTGCTAGAGTACGCTTAAGAAATCACGGTAGTTAAGTTTGTGCATTTTCACACTGTTTAATGTTCTGTGAATATTAATGGTTTAAACAGTTTGAAGACCTGCTAGAATATACCAATTAAATCACTGCGGTTACAGTTGTGCATTCTCACATTTTTTTGTGAGCATCATTGGCTTAAACGGTTTAAATAATTACTTTACTAGAGTACGCTTGAGAAATCACATTAGTTAACCTTTTGTACTTTCCTTTTTTTTAGTGTTATGTAAATATTATTGGTTTAAACAGTTTGAAGACTTGTTACGCTAGAATATACCAATAAAATCACTGCTGTTACAGTTGTGCATTCCCACATTTTTTGGTAAGCATCATTGGCTTAAACGGTTCAAAGATTTACTTTGCTAGAGTATACTTAAGAAATCACGGTAGCTAAGTTTGTGCATTTTCACATTTTTTAATGTTCTGTGAATATTATTGGTTTAAACAGTTTGAAGACCAATTACGCTAGAATATACCAATTAAATCACTGCGGTTACAGTTGTGCATTCTCATATTTTTTGGTAAGCAGCATTGGCTTAAACGGTTCAGAGATTTACTTTGCCAAAGTAAACTTAAGAAATCACGGTAGTTAAGTTTGTGCATCTTCACATTTTTTAATGTTCTGTGAATATCATTGGTTTAAACAGGCTGAAGACCTATTACGCTAGAATATACCAATTAAATCACTGCGGTTAAAGTTGTGCATTCTCATATTTTTTGGTAAGCAGCATTGGCTTAAACGGTTCAAAGACTTACTTTGCCAGAGTATATTTATGAAATCACGGTAGTTAAGTGTGTGCATTTTCACATTTTTTAATGTTCTGGGAATATTATTGGTTTAAACAGCTTGAAGACTTGTTACGCTAGAATATACCAATTAAATCACTGCGGTTACAGTTGTGCATTCTCACATTTTTTGGTAAGCATCATTGGCTTAAACGGTTCAAAAATTAACTATGCCAGAGTATACTTAAGAAATCACGGTAGTTAAGTTTGTGCACCTTCATAATTTTTAATGTTCTGTGAATATTATTAATTTAAACATCTTAAAGACCAATTATGCTAGAATATACCAATTAAATCACTGCGGTTACAATTGTGCATTCCCATATTTTTTAGTAAACAGCATTGGCTTAAACGGTTCAAAGATTTACTTTGCCAGAGTATACTTAACAAATCACGGTAGTTAAGTTTGTGCATCTTCACATATTTTAATGTTCTGTGAATATTATTGGTTTAAACAGTTTGAAGACGACTTACGCTAGAATATACCAATTAAATCATTGTGGTTACAGTTGTGCAATGTGCATTCTCATATTTTTTGGTAAACATCATTGGCTTAAACGGTTTAAAGACTTACTTTGCCAGAGTATATTTATGAAATCGCGGTAGTTAAGTGTGTGCATTTTCACATTTTTTAATGTCCTGGGAATATTATTCGTTTAAACAGTTTGAAGACCTATTACGCTAGAATATACCAATTAAATCCTTGCGGTTACAGTTGTGCATTCTCACATTTTTTGGTAAGCATCATTGGCTTACACGGTTCACAAATTTACTATGCTAGAGTATACTTAAGTAAGTTTGTGTAATTTCATATTTTTTAATGTTCTGTGAATTTTATTGATTTAAACAGTTTGAAGACCAATTACGCTAGAATATACCAATTAAATCACTGCGGTTACAGTTGTGCATTTTCATATTTTTTGGTAAGCAGCATTAGCTTATGCGGTTCAAACATTTACTTTGTCAGAGTATATTAATGAAATCACGGTAGTTAAATGTGTGCATTTTCACATTTTTTAATGTTGTAGGAATATTATTCGTTTAAACAGTTTGAAGACCTATTACGCTAGAATATACCAATTAAATCCCTGTGGTTACAGTTGTGCATTCTCATATTTTTTGGTAATCATCATTGGCTTAACCGGTTCAAAAATTTACCTTGCCAGAGTATACTTAAGTAAGTTTGTGTATTTTCACATTTTTTAATGTTCTGTGAATATTACTGATTTAAACAGTTTGAAGGCCAATTACGCTAGAATATACCAATGAAATCAGTGCGGTTACAGTTGTGCATTCTCATATTTTTTGGTAACCAGCATTGGCTTAAACGGTTCAAAGATTTACTTTGCCAGAGTATACTTAAGAAATCACGGTAGTTAAGTTTGTGCATCTTCACATTTTTTAATGTTCTGTGAATATTATTGGTTTAAACAGTTTGAAGACGACTTACGCTAGAATATACCAATTAAATCATTGCGGTTACAGTTGTGCATTCTCATATTTTTTGGTAAACATCATTGGCTTAAACGGTTGAAAGATTTACTTTGCCAGAGTATACTTAAGAAATCACGGTAGTTAAGTTTGTGCATCTTCACATTTTTTAATGTTCTGTGAATATTATTGGTTTAAACAGTCTGAAGACCTATTACGCTAGAATATACCAATTAAATCACTGCGGTTAAAGTTGTGCATTCTCATATTTTTTGGTAAGCAGCATTGGCTTAAACGGTTCAAAGACTTACTTTGCCAGAGTATATTTATGAAATCGCGGTAGTTAAGTGTGTGCATTTTCACATTTTTTAATGTTCTGGGAATATTATTCGTTTAAACAGTTTGAAGACCTATTACGCTAGAATATACCAATTAAATCCCTGCGGTTACAGTTGTGCATTCTCACATTTTTTGGTAAGCATCATTGGCTTACATGGTTCAAAAATTTACTATGCTAGAGTATGCTTAAGTAAGTTTGTGTATTTTCACATTTTTTAATGTTCTGTGAATATTACTGATTTAAACAGTTTGAAGGCCAATTACGCTAGAATATACCAATTAAATCACTGCGGTTACAGTTGTGCATTCTCATATTTTTTGGTAAGCAGCATTAGCTTAAGCGGTTCAAACATTTACTTTGTCAGAGTATATTAATGAAATCACGGTAGTTAAGTGTGTGCATTTTCACATTTTTTAATGTTCTAGGAATATTATTCGTTTAAACAGTTTGAAGACCTATTACGCTAGAATATACCAATTAAATCCCTGCGGTTACAGTTGTGCATTCTCACATTTTTTGGTAAGCATCATTGGCTTAACCGGTTCAAAAATGTACCCCGCCAGAGTATACTTAAGTAAGTTTGTGTATTTTCACATTTTTTAATGTTCTGTGAATATTACTGATTTAAACAGTTTGAAGGCCAATTACGCTAGAATATACCAATTAAATCACTGCGGTTACAGTTGTGCATTCTCTTATTTTTTGGTAAGCGGCATTAGCTTAAATGGGTCAAACATTTACTTTGCCAGAGTATACTTAAGAAATCACGGTAGTTAAGTTTGTGCATTTTCACATTTTTTAATGTTCTGACTACATATTTTGCTAGATTATACCAACGAAATCACTGTGATTACATTTGTGTATTCTCGCATTTTAAAATCTTTTGTAAATATTATTGGCTAGAATAGTAGGAAGACTTTCTCAACTACGAAGATGAGCTTGGTCCGAAGCTACTGGTGTAAGTGTATGCACTTCTACTGTAAGACGGAGACTTCTTAAATCTGGACTTAGGGGTTGCAAAGCCCGGAAGGAACCCCTGCTATCAGAAAAACAAAGGGTCCACCGTTTGAGATGGGCAAAGGAACAACGGCAGGTATTATTTAGTGATGAACCTACCTCTAATATTAACGATCATGCTGGAAAAATATATGTTAGAAGATTTCCTGGAGAAAATTTTCAAGACAGTATGTTTTGCAAAAAGTTATGAATTAGTTATTGAAAACAAAGGATGGCCTACTAAGTACTAAAATAATTTAAAATCAATTAGTATGTATTGTAATAAACGTTCAGGTGTAGACTACAATAGTACGTATATATAATGTACAATTTTCTGCATACATTTTATATATCGAATTGTTTCCGTCTCCTTATTGATCAACATTTGGGCTATTATTATTACTAGTATTGCGTTAGGTACCTGTATTATATCTGCAATGATTAAATGAAAAATATTAGAAAAAAAAAATGTGTTAAACTGCAATTTATCGTATTTGTGCAACTCATGCAGAGCTTTTTCACACCACTATAGAATCTACAAAAGAAATCATTGTGGTAACACTTTAAAACTTTTTTGAGTATCATTGGCTTAAACGATTTAAAGACTTACTTTATTAGAATATACAAAAGAAATCACCATGTTAGGTTTTTAAATTTTTTATTGCCATTATTAACTTAAAGACCTACTTCGTTGGAATATTCAGAAGAAGTCATTCCACATTTAAATTTTTTTTTCTGAATATTATTGGCTTGACTAATTTAAATTAATTAGCTGAACTATACAAAAGAAATCACTGTGGATATTTTTGTGCGTGTGCCTGACATTGTAACATTTCTTCGAGTATGATTGACTTTAATACTAGAATTACCATTTTTGCGTTTACTTTCAAAGTGATTTACTTTATTGTTATAACGCTTCAAACGGCATTTTCTAAAACAATTTAAAAATAATGCCACAATATTTTTAAATTTCAGTAACCCGAATAATATATTCCATTATACGCAATCACGAGTTCATATTTAAAGAAGAATTTAATTCGAAAATAGATGAATAAAAATATCTATCTATCAGGATGTATACAGGGTGATTCTAAACATGCGCGAAAAACTAACCACGTATAGTTTTAAAACCGTAAAAGCACCGAATTTGAAAAAAATATGCTAAGTGATTTAGGGGTTAAATATCATCACTGTCCACATATTTAGATATATAAGTACCTAAAAAATATTCTTTTGAAACTATGAGATTAGTGACGGAAAGCCCCCACACGTTGTACTCGCTCTGTATATCAAAACATTGTAGTCTTGGTATTGTCATTGTATAACAAGGATAGCACCATTCATCGTGAAGATTTGAATTAGTTTGAAACCATTTTTGTGACTTTTTGTAGTTGACATTTACATAATAATTTATAAAGGTGATAATTTAACACTAAAGGCGGTTTTGGAGAAAAGAAAGGGTACTATTACGGAACATTTAACAAAAAATTGATGTTTTTATTATATATTCGTAAGGAAGTATAATTTAATGGTGGATTCGAAAGAATATACAGGGTCATTGACATGCGAGTGCGACCTTAAGGATATATAAAACATAATCTGAATTACATATTCAAGGATTGACTAGTTTTACTACTTTCAATTTCAATTTATTACGACTACGCGCCTCGTAAAACCCAAATTACGCCCTAACCAGGTCTCGTTTAATTCCTTATATATAATGCTAATTTAAAAAAGTGAAGAAGCCCCGCATTAACCCAAAAGGTAGTACTTATCAAACTTTTTTATATAACCGACAACCAAAAAAATAATAATATTTGTACGGTACAAGTGGTATGTTGGCAAACGAATAATTATATTTTTTGCATTATATAATTGTTATAGAAAAAATAAAACACAAAATTTGACAAAAATTTAAATTTTAAATTTATAAAACACTCATTAAATCTTTCCAAATTTTTGAATGAGGAACTTGAACTTACTTCCGCGAACATAATTTTTGTGCCACGTTTTATGCTTAAAATGGCCGCACGCAATTCCTGATTAAGATTTATTAATGATTATCTCATGAAATTGTTGATAATCGCCAACGGGAAGTTTAGAGAAAGGAACTATGAGGTGCAGTTGGAGTCACTAAAGGGTAAAATAGTCTTCTATTTTTATCAGCATGTTGTGAAATAGTCAAAATTATGTATTACGACTTCAAAAAAAAAAGAAATTAAGGAAATTCCTGTTACTGGTGATATAATAGTAAAAAAGGGAATTTAGATACTGTTGAGAAAAAAGTTACGTATAACACGACAAAATATTCTTGATTCTACTACATCATATGCAGCAGTGGTTCCCAAACTTTTTCAAAGCACGAGCCCCTTTTGTCGAAAACTTTTCTCGCGACCCCTCCTGTAGTAGTACTCAACTTTAATCAGAATCAGCGCCTAAACGGCCAACTCACGCCATCTACATTCATTTATTTGTGCTCCGCAGTTCTAGAAATATCCGCCATATTCGGGAGGGTGCTAGATGGCACGGGAATAATCTGACAAATCCATTTTGCTCTATACAAGCAGTGGACTGCGATGCGACAAGTCATCATTTCATAATTGTGTGCGGTACTGCTGACTTTATGTTGAGTGCTATAAAATTCCCTCCATTAGGAGCAACCACTACTAATGAAAAAGCACTACTATCTAGTTATCAAGTATCATTTCGCACTGCAAAAACCAGTAAGCCATATACAATTGCTGAAGATCTGATTTTACCAAAAGCTGTTGAAATGGTTCAAATAATAGTTGGTGAAAAAGAGGCAACAGGAAAGCACAACTCCTCTCTAATAATACTACTACCCAAAGAAGGTTAAGTGACATGGCAGAAGATATTCCAACACAAGTTGTTGAAAATACTAAGAACTACACATAAGGCAGCGTTTTAAGTTTTTGCAAAAACTAGGAAAGAAAAACTGTTTTACAGCTTTTCAAAATATTCGCCTTTAAGATTTATACACTTTTGCATGCGTTCAAACTAATTCTCGAAACATTTTTTCCCCTCTGAAGTTGGTATCTCAAAAACATGGTTTTGAACACTTCAACAGCTTCTTGAGGTGATGAAAATCGCTGTCCACGCATTTTTTGTTTTACATTCGGGAACACAAAGAAGTCGTTAGGCAATACATAAGGTAAATACGGACAATGAGACATTAATTCGATGTTTTTCTCCTTCAAATAATTAATTGTTTGAGGTGCTATGTGAGAGTTAGCATTATTATGATGAAGAATGATGCAAACAAATTGTTGTATACCATTCAGCGTTAACTGTTCTTCAATCCTCCTCTAAAGGATCGATTGCGACTTGTCCAGTACAACCGAAGAAACAAGCGGTCATTTTCTTAGAAGTGCTTCGTGAACGAACAACTTTTGTGGGATTCGGTTCACCTTGGAACATCCAAACAGTGAATTGTTGCTTAGTTTTCAGTTCATACGAATATATCCAAGTTTCGCCATCTGTTGCGATGTTGTATACGGATTTTGAAGTTGCACGGTTAAATTTTTTGAGCATTTCGTTACACCAATTGACACGAGCCTTTTTTTGAGCTTCGGTTAAATTATGCGGAATCCATTGAAAATAGATCTTTTTCACAGCTAAATGTTCATGCAAAGTCGAATGTACTGCAGTCTTCGGTATGCCTAAGGATGCGTCTATCTCACTGTAAGTCACATGCCGATCTTCTTCAATCATGTTGCGTACAGCATCCTAATTTTTTTTGGAATAACAACCGATTTTGGTCGACCTTCATGAAATTCATCACTGGCGGACGCACTACCACGATGAAATTCTGCAAACCAATTGTAAGCAGTCTTTTCTGATGGTGCTTCATTACCAAAAGTTGAACGAAGCGCTTTTATGCATTGTTGTTGGATTATTTTCGTGAAATTTCCATTTTTTCACAAAATTGCTTTCTTTAAACGCTCACTGTAAACAAATTACTCAAAATCAATTTCTAAGCTGCCACTGTTTTCACAATAATAAATGTCAAATTTTACGAAAATAGTAATGACACACCTCAATAGCGCCACCTGGTGGTCGTTTGTAAAAACTTAAAAGGCTGCCCATTACAGATGGACGAATCCACGGATTTTTCTAACTGTGCCCAATTCATAGCATTTATAAGATTCCATGCTGGACGTGGTATTACAAGGTCAGTACCATCGGAAAACCTTCATTGGACACTTTCATGCAAAGTACTAATAAGTACTAGATTGACTGTGCAAAATGCGTTGCTGTGCGTACCGAGGACGCCAAAGGTACACGTTTACACTGTTTTTCACATGAAGCAGTTCCTACATCAAAATCTTTACCTTCTGAAATTGATTGTGTTTTGAAAAATGTCACTAAAATGGTAAATTCCATCAAGGGCATTGCAGACTCGTATTTTTCGAACAATTAGTGAAGACTTGGGTTTTTTATATGCAAATCTTCTTCATCACACGGAAATAGGATGGCTTTCGTAGGGTAACATCTTGAAAAGTTTTCCAGTTAAAACCGGAACTTCAGAAGTACTTGATTTCTGTCGGATTTCAATTAAAAAAAAGAAGTTTTATTAATCCTAGTGCGTTCAGGAACTCATCGAAGACTTAGTTAAGAATGACAATATGGTAAATTCTGAGCATATGTTTACTAATATGCAATTTAATTTGCAGAATTTGAAACAACAGCTCATTGACTATTTCCCCAAAGAAATTCAAAACAGTTATGACAATCACAGATACTGCATTCGTTTTAAGACGATTTCGTTGAACAAGCTGAAATGTCGACAAAACATGAAAGAAAAACGTATTGAAATATCATGTGATGGAATGTTGAAACTAGACTTCTTTTCCTAGAGCGTAGATTAATTTTGGACCAGAAGAATGCAAGAATAGCCCAAGCTTGCGGACAAAACTAAAGTATTTGGTGCCATTCGCTACATCATATTCGTGCGAATTACGTTTCTCGTATATGACTGCCATCAAAACAAAAGTAAGAAATCGCCTCGAACTTGAAAATGATATTATTGAGTGTGTATTGAACACAGCGTCCAGATTTGACAAGCTAGTTTCTGAAAAACAGGCACATACATCGCATTCATGTTTTTACTTTGCAACTTGTTTTAATGTTTACAGTTATTTATGTTTAGGTATTGCATTTGCAGAAACTTTTAATATTTTTGTTTACTTTCTGAAATGCAGAAATAAATGTCTTGAAAAGGCATCTTGTTTTATTTTGGAAATTCTTCCGCTACCCCGGGGTTGCGACCCGCACTTTGGGAACCACTGATTTAAAGTATTTTTTGCTCTTGTAACTACACGAATATATTTTGAAATAACCCCTGCAATTGTGAATTTTTATCCGAGAAGAATAGCCAGAGCTGCCTGGAAAGGCACTTTTCAATATTATATTTGAGCTGAGATACTCAATGGTACCAGTATAAAACACGAAAACCAATAGTGCATGCTAATATAACAAAGAAATTGTAGTAGTAAATGAGTAAAGATCTATACCACAACTACTATATTTAGAAATATCATTATAATGTTTTTATAGCCTTCAGTTTCCTATTTGAAGGCTTTTGTATATGTTAACGATCAAAATGTTTACATATTTTAATACTGGGAAAACGCTAATCATGTGTGCTAGACAATTACAGTGAACCACCAGAAGTGACTAACTTTAGGTGTTTATTTTCATTTTGACATTTTCAGTGACCACGAACAAGTAATGCAAGGTAACGTCCAAAGGCATTAGTAACAAAATTTAATCTTATATATCAGACATTGGCATCTTCAAATACTCAATTTGATCATTGCATTTAGTATGTCACAAGTTCTTCCATTATTTTAGCAAAAGCTTATTACTAAAGCTGGGCAATTGCATATTTGCATGTTTTTCCTATCAAGCATAACAAGCTGATTTTTTGTAAATACATGTTTTGCAATATTTAGAGTTAGAAAAGCTAAATTTTATTTTGCATATATTGCATATATTACAAGATTACAGCATATGTTAGTGCATATTTTAGATGGTAAGGGCATAAAAATGCATGTATTGCATGATTATTTCAAGAAAAAAATTTATTTTTAAATTGGTTAATGTTATTTTTCTGTAGAATTATCCTAAACTCAAAAACTTTTAACTTTAACGGGTAACTCACATAAAACTAGTTATTTTTGTATCTTATTTTCATAATCCCACCTTGCAGGCAGGTAAAAATATTAAGAAAACAACTATTTTTCGATATAATGATGGTGTTAAGCGTTCGGTGAATCATCGGTTTTACCTGAATTTGTTCTTCACCCTAGCCATTTCTTAGTTTGCAGATAAATATCTAATGGTAGGAAAACCCTGGTGGAGGTGTAGGGTTAATTTTTAATTGTAGAGTGACCATTCATTTCAGTTTTGTTCTGTTGTTGCTTGTGGGTTAGTGTTGTTACAATGCCTAAAGTTGGACGCTCGCGAAGTGAGTTAATCAAACAATGGATTAGAGAACATAAGTGCTTCACGTTTGACGAAAACATTGTATTCTGAAAAATTTGCTCCAAGCAGGTTAGTGTAAAACTTAATCCACGCATGGTGATATATCTAGTTCACGAATGTTTCTAACTACATAATTTTGTTAAAGTTTGTTGTAATTTTTTAACATTACTCTCTGAAAATTTCAAAAGAAAAGACATGTGAAACAATTTTAGAAGTTAATTATTTAAATCTATCATTTTTGTAAAAGTACAATGGAATTGTGATTCAGCAAAACATGATTGCATATTTTTTCCGGTTGCGCAATACATCATACTTTGAATTTTGAATTTACCAATAACATTTTTATTTAAAAAAGGTAATGGCGACCAAGAAATTTCAAATTGACCAGCATATGAATACGGGCCCGCATAAATTACCAGCAAACGAAGCAGGACCTAGTCAGCAGTTATTAACGAATTGCGTAAATCAGACCGAGAATTGTAATACATTCAATAAAGAGTTGTGCAGCATGATGGTAAAATGTAATATTCCTTTCTACAACTTCGAAGTTCCAGAATTCCGAAACTGTTTTGAAAAATTTACCAAGAAGAAAATTGTGTCTAGGAAAACCGTTTCTAGAGTATATATTCCAGAATTATACGATCACTACATTAACAAAATAAGAGCAAAAGTTGTAAATAATTATATATGGTTTAGCGTAGACGAAACTACTGATGCATGTGGAAGATACATTGCAAATTTCGTAGTCGGAATATTGGATGGCAAACATTTGCCCAGCTATTTGTTTGCCGTAAAGGAATTAAGTAAAACCAATCATTTAACAATAACAAGATTTATAAACGAAACTCTTTCATTTTTATTTTTACCAAATAAAATACCTTCTGAAAAAATTTTGTTTATGGTTACTGACGGAGCAGCATACATGGTGAAAGCTGGACAAAATTTGAAAATTTTTTTTCCGCACTTCATTCTTGCGACATGTTTAGCCCACGGAATAAACAGAGTGGCTGAAGCTATCAGAATGGAATTTCCATTAATAAATGAATTAATTTCTACCACCAAAAAGGTATTTTTGAAAGCGCCAACTAGGATTCAGATTTATAAAGAAATGCTACCGGATGTCCCGCTGCCTGCCCAACCTGTTCTGACAAGATGGGGAACATGAGCTGCTTTATTCTATGCTAAAAATTACGCGGATATTAAAAATGTCGTGAATACCTTTGACCCTGAAGGTGCCCAATCAATTGTGGACTACCAACAAATTTTAAATAACAAAAAGTAACTGTGCAACTAAATTATGTTAAATCTCATTTTGCTAATATTCCAGCTATTATTAAAAATCTTGAAACTCAGAATTTGTACTTTTCCGAATCCATAAGTATTGTAGAAAAATTTCAGAACGATTTACAAAAAAATAAAAATGAAGTAGGGAATAAAATTATCATACATAATCTATTAAGTGGTGGTTTTGATTTCCGGAAATTTCTTCTGGACTGTCGAGTTCTTTATTGCTACGGAAATCACCGCGAGACGAAGACGAGCGGTGATTTCCTAGTAGTGTAGTAGCCCCGACGACACGCCGCTGGCAAGCGCACGGCACGACGGGAAAGAAACGAGAGAGCCGCGTTCGAAGCGAGAGACGTGATCTAGACGTGAAAGATGAATGACGCTTTACACCTTTGGTTATATTTTGTACTCAACCACTTTCTTATGTTTTGAAATAAATAAATATATCCAAGTGTTTTGTGCCCTTCTTACTACAGCTCAGAAGTGCGATAGTGAAACTACGAACCTACAAAACCGTAAGTTTTTCAGATTTAATAATGAGTGATTCCGAAAACGAGTATTTATCGCGCGAAGCTACGCCAGCAGCACATGCCGGTAGCGACTTCCTTCGCCCCGAAAGATCCTCAAACTTCGTAAATCCACCCGTTATGACCCAATCACACTCCCCTTCGACTTCGGGAGGTAATCCGTCGCCGCATATTATGAATTCACCTACACAAACCTGTACGTCCGCCATTAATCCCATAATGCACGCTGTGCAGCTACAGATGACTCAACCCGCGACGTCATCATCTACGCATAGCATTCCGCTACCGCGACCAGTGGCGGCACAAACAAATTTAAATGCCTACGATCAGTATCAAATGCGCGTTCCGAATTACACGTCTTTTGTACCTCAATGGCAACCGCCCTTACAGGCATCAAATTACGTTCCACCCCAAGCCGCGTCCTACAACTGCCCGCAACTGTCACCTCAGTCGATGGCAGATACGATTTTAGGATTACAACAGCAAATTGCAATGCTACAAATGCAGATGTCAAATCAAACGCCTTTGACACCCCCTTGCATTCAAAACCAAAGAT
>JABXWE010013548.1:0-15473 GCA_014611495.1 Limonius californicus
ATATCTAAGAAAACTGAACAGAGCCGCCTTATCTTCTTGAACGAATACGAAGCTAGTAGATGAAGAAGAGACAATTTCAAAGTTGCCTACTACGAAAAATCAAGGAAACTTGCAGAAGAAATTTTAACATTAAGCAGTACAAACAATTTAATTGGATTACAATTATTGCAAGTATCAAAAATTGCGTTGTTGTCCGTGTTTGCTATTCGGTCGTGAAACTGATTTTATATAAATTTTATTAAAAGTTTTGTTTAAAAGTCAGGGGACATGAAAGTTACAAGATTATATTATTTCCTATGATTGTTTTTCACATATTCAGTCACTTCTCGACTTACGACGGCGTTCGGTTCCGCAACTTCGGACGTAAGTCGAAATGGTCGTAAGTCGAATTTCATATCAAAAACGTCAGAAGCGTGGAAGATATATAGTACCTATATGATATATATTTGACGAAAACTATAAGAAATTGATACATTTTTTAAATTTTTTTATGAAATTTTGTCGTAAGTGCGAATGGTCGTAAGTCGAGGAAGTCGTAACTCGAAAAGTGACTGTACATAGATAACTTTAGGAGTTTGAAAATCAAAGACAACATATATAACGGAAAAATTATAAAAGGTGCATAAAAAGTACGTAATCGCAGATTTCAAAATTTACTATATGAGTGAACAATCATTTCGCAGCAAGCAAAAGGTATGCGAATTGATTTAATTGGTTGGAAGGAAAACATCTATTTTGATAATGTCATTGTTATCCAAATAGAATTTAATGGAGACGGTGGTGCAAGTATTCAAATCTTTGAAAAACCCATTACCACCACGTTATTTAGAACAGCTAAATACGTATTTCGACAAGTAAGTCATCTTCAGCAGGAACTTGGACTTACTAAACTCTAGTCTATTATCAAACAATAGCTTAAAAAATAGATGCCCTTTAGGATATCTTATGCTTAACCGATTAACGAATTAATTTTGGCAAATGAATTAAATCTGAGTTAGGTATTGAATTTAAAACATTCTACCAATTTTTGAAAATGTGAATGATCTCATAGCAATTTTGGTAAACCAACTAAATTCCAAACTCCAGTTAATAAAATTCTCGTATGAATGAGAAAACAACGGATAGTTGTCAATTCTTGGCGTATTAGTTCTTCGAAATAATAGTAAAGGATTAGAATTCGACGCTTACAGGAATGAAACCAATCTGAACAAATTTATTATCAATGATTGAAATCATTGTTTTCGATATAACCCGACGGTGTTTAACTTTTTGTTCCATATACTATTTACCTTTCCATTAAGTCGAAATTGATAGATACCGGATTGAATATTGGTACATCAGAACTATTGCTTCCTGTAATGGGTTTCTCTCCTAGACATTCTTGATAATTTAATTAGGAAACGTAAACTAAGATTAAATGTTCGTAATTCTACGATCTTACAAAGGCCCCAGTTTGAAGAAATTTCCTCAAAGTTCTGTTTCATCCCTTAACTAAACGCTCTGAAAACAGTTTAAACAAATGAATTCCAAAATTGGATTTTATTCAGATAACAACATTCAGAACTTTTTAGGAAACGCTACAGATAAAGTGAAAACTAATCGGGGATTTGCGAAATTGACTGTTCTGACTGCAGTCGAAAATATATTGGGCAAACTAACCGTAATATTGAGATTAGGCTTAAAGAACATACAACTTATTTAAAAAATCATAGATCTAATCAATCAAGTGTTGCCCGACTTATTTACGAGACAGGACACAGTAAAAAACTAGATAATCTAAAAATGTTAAAGAAAGTGCCTTCAACAAAAGAACTAAATTGCTATGAGAGCAAGATTAGCTTAGTTGCCGAAATATGTATGTAGGTAATAAATATCGTCGTAATAAGGGGGTTTTCAAGGTTTAAATTGAATTGATCCCGAATTCTGAAAAATATTTTGCAAAAATTTGTACATGCCTTGAATGATACTTAAATACTACCTTAAATATATCGGAAGAAATACATACTAGTTGTTATTTAAAAACAAATTGTACACTTTCTCGAGCAGCAGTACATAAAAAGTAATTATTTGCCTCATATCATAGACCAACTAATACGAAATATCTTTTATATTGATATTAGCATTTTTTATATTTCAAATTGTACCAAAAAATATGCTTGGTAGAGCGCGGAAAATATGTATTTGCGTATTATTTAGTGTAATTTTTATATGTATCCGAGTGTGGTTATAAAATATCCAATGCTGAAAATTGTATGGTGCATATCTTATCATATAGTTTTGTAAGAATATATGATGTTTGAATAAGTTGAAACGTATATTTCTAATGCACACATTTCAACTTTTTATCGCAATTCACTCGAAAATATAATTATTTTTATTTACGTAGCATCCCCGAAAAATTGGTGATGAATTTGTTATACTTGGATTTTATGAAGGTAGTATTCAAGGAATACTTGAGCTAGTTGTTTTAAAAGAGAATGAAAGGCATTTCCGAAGGGATAAATTGTTAAGAGTCTGGTATATCAACTTTGCATCTTCTTATTTTAGGATTTTTTGATAAACGACTAAGATAAACCAGTGTCTAGACACTTATAATAATATTTTTGAGTGCAGCTTTCTCAGAAGCCCGTTTTTTTCTTACAATAAAATGTATTGCCATTTACATCGATCGCATGCATCATTTTGCTCAGATAAATTGGGTATCTCTGGGGTGACCACGAGCTGATGCAACAGCATATACCTTTTTGTTTTTAAACCTATTATTTTGTAATTTTACGCTGAGATATAACCTCTTAATTCACAACTTTATGCATTTTTCAACCTTAGTTTTGACAGCATAGCATAGCCAGAACTGATAGCAGTTTTTATTTATATATAACTACCTCCTTTTTTTGTGATAACCTTATTCGTCTTACAATTTGCAATACATTGATATGACACAATTATATAAAGATTTAAATGTCTGTTAAAGCTTTTATAATTTTTTGTTAATTTCTTAAAAAAATTGTTGTGGCAGGGAATTAATTAAATCTTTAAACAGCCGTATTTTGTTTTGTTTAAACATCCCTACTCAAGCTTTACCTACATATTTCTCATTTTAATTTGTTATTTCATTTGCTTTAATTTGATTCCAATAACATAACTATTATTTTAAAAATGGCAAAAAAAAACAAGTAAAATTGCCGAAACTTAGTTATTTTTAACATCCCTTAGTCATACCATAATTTTATTGTTGTTATTTAAAAAAATAATCGGTTATGTTGTTGGTATTAAAGCAAATAAAATGACAATTTAAAAAGTGTAATAAAACTGAAGTGGGCGAATAAAAAAACTAATTATCGTCACGCAAAAATTGACAAGTTATCTATTTAATTTTTTTCATTAGCTTCTTGTCATCATGAAGTTCTTAAACAAACTAATAAAAAAAAACACTTAAAAGTTGATTATCCTTTTGTTTTCATAACCAACTTTAAAAAATTAATTATGGATATCAGTAAATGTTCACTAAACAATTGAATAGTTTCGCAATTTTAAACTAAATCGAATGATGTTTTAAAGAAATGGATAAAAAAGAACAGTTAAACTTGATTATTCTATAAAATAATTATAAATATCATTGACGGGCATTTAAATTTTTGTGCAATTGTGTCAATGCATCGCAAATTTTACGAGAGATACAATTATCACCACAAACGGAGGTAGTTGTATTTTCGGCCAAACCGTATGTCTAAACTAAGGATAAAAATGCCCAACATTGCAAATGTAGAGGATATTTCAGTTTAAAATTTCGAAATAATAGGTTTAAAAACAAAAAAGTTACATGCTATTACCTAATCTCGCGATCACCCTGTATAACTCCAATTGCAACATTTAAAAAAAACATAAAATTACTTACACGACAACCGGGTTATAAAAAAATTTTTTTTAACGTAATCCTTCCTGCATATAAAAATTTAAAAAGCAATAAGCGCCTGAAAAGTTAAAATTTTTTTATTGCTTTAGCGAGACCCATCCTACGCATGTTATCCCGGTTCAGCACATTTCAAGTTTAACAACGGGTCTAACAGGCCCCATCCTTGAAAAGGCCCCAAGCCCCAACTACAACTCGGGCACCCTGAGAAAATGCAGTGGTCAGGAATCGAACCTGAGCGACTTTTGGTAGAATAACTCTGAAATCAAGCGCCTCTTCCAAACCTCTACCACGGTCAGCTAAATTACTTTAGCTATGCTGTAACCTTGCGGCTATTGTATTTTTTTAATAAATAATGCAACTGGATACATATACATATCTTAAGTTTTCCAAGTATTTATTTTATATTAAATGCATATTTAGACAGTTCTATAGTGCATACTTTATACATTGTCATGGCGCATATTTTTCCGTAGTTTTGTGTATTGCACATGTCAGAGCGTTTTGAATCTGATAGGTAATGAAAACATTACGTGTGCATTTTGCCGATTTAGGATATAAAACACATTTATTGAAGATCAATATTTCAACCTGCCTTGCCTCACAAATTTTCTAGAATTTCTTGAAAATAGTTCATGAACATTCGAGTGAGTATTCGTCTCAAATTGTTAGAATAGTTCAGAAATGAAATGTAATTAACGGCAGATCCAATTAAGAGGAGTGAAATTTCTCACATTCGTGAGAGAATGTTCTACACGAACAGATAGGATAACAATTGTGGACATACGAGAAGAATTACAACTATTTTATCTGCACTAAAAACGAAAGGAATGCATCTAAGGCAGTTTGAGTGTTTAAACAATTTACTTAGGATTTAAGGGGTTTTTCAAAAAAAGGTGTCAAGTATTTTATTAACGTGAAGGGATTTTGTAGCTTTACATGCCAGCTTGTGGATTAATGGATTGTAATGCTTAACTGTTGTTGAACGTTATTTTAAGACTGGTGTGTGCTTTTTTCTGCAGCTACAGAAAAGCAATTCTTTTCAGGATACGCAGAATTTTTACGGTACTCTTGACTTCATTGTCGCTAAATAGTGGAGGTTAAAACACAAAGCGTTTATGATTATATTCTTTTCGAAATGCGACCAAGATTTGAATGTATTTAGTATAAAAATGCTTAAATGTATATCAAGTCATATTTGCTGATGCTGACGTTGACAATTAATAAGCTATTGCAAGGATATTCGAATTTGACGTGTAGAACTGTATTATGAGAAAGAAAGCGTACCCAGAAAAATGATATTGGGTGGCATTGAAATGCTCTGTACTGTACTGGGGAATAATGGAAAATGTTTTGTTAATTGTTAATTTTCAAAAAAAAAAAACGAGAGATTGTATATCTCTCCTTTACATTGTATTGCTTTACGCGCAGGTGAAGTTTCAGATTATCTTTATTTTGTTTATGCTTTAATTATGTTCCCTTATTTTAGAAGTTAAAAAATATGGAAAATAATTTTTAACATTTAAAATCGAATTTTAGGGCATGGATGGCTCAGTGGTAGAGGAGCCAAGCTTTGGATGTAATAGTCCAAACGCTTTCCGGTTCGAATCTCTCCAGGGTCGGAAATTTTTCTAATTCCGTGGGTGATCGGTACTGGAGCCCGATCTCCATTTGCCATTGGGGATCAAATTAATGGCACTTCTCGTATTGCGGTCGCATTAGAGGAGTAACAAGACCATCAACGAAAACATTCACACACAACAGGCAAGCCAAGCACGGTTTCGCACCAACACGGTAACCCGCAGAGTCGGGCCCTGTTGTGCGTAGCACAAACTAGATTAGCCTTGCCTCACACCGCCTCCACTCCACACACCGCAAGCGGTACAAACGAGGATCATGATAATGATGATGATGATGAAAATCGAATTTTATTTAATTGATTCAATTTTTTATAAGGCGCAAGTAGAGTTACCGGAGTTACAATGATTTGTTTCTTTGCAGTAGTAAACAAACCCATGGTAAGAAAAGAAAACTTTTATTAACACTGTAATACTAAAAAAATATCTTAATATCCTAGCTACGTATATTTTAAAATTGTATGTTAAATCCAAATTGAGAAGCTTTTATAAAACTGGGTAGCTATAAAACAACTTATACATTTATCTATACATATCACGTACGTTTCCTCCTGTGTCAAGTTTCTCGATGCCGTAAATCGTGATCGTGAGTACAAGAACCTAAACTTTAACGCATTTATTAGATAGATATTCGTTTTATTTCAGTTATTTTAAGGATTAAATAAACTTTGGAAAACGCCTTACCACTACGATATTTAGAACACTTAAATACGTATTTCGGCAGCTAAGCTGGCATCTTCCGTAGGAACTTGAACTAACTAAAATAACGTGGTTGAGGAATACCTCTGGAGATAAGTCTTTCACCAAGCCAATAATTGAAGTCCAGTGTTAATAATCTAACATACAAAGGCTTAAATACTAAATCTTCGTTAGGGTTCCTTACTCCTAACTGGCTAAGGAATTATTTTCAAGAAATGAACTAAAACTGATTTTGGAATTGGCCCATTATCTGAATTTAAAAGATCCCCCAATTAGTCAAAATAGAAATGCTCTCATAGCAATTCAATTCTTTTGTTGAAGACACTTTAACAATTTTAGATTTTCTAGTTTTATACCCTGTCCTGTCTCGTAAATATGTTGGGACACACTTAATTTATCAAACCTGATATGAAATGAGCTACATGTACTTTAAATCTTATCTCAATATTACGTTTAGTTTGCCCAATATATTTTCCATTACAGTAAGAACAGTCAATTTCTTAAACCCCGACTTTTCCAAAAGTTTTCACTTTGTCTTTAGGGTTTTCCACCAAGTTACGAATGTTGTTATGTGAACAGAATATAATTTTGGAATTGATTTGCTTGCACATTTTATCAAAGCCTTTGGTTAAGGGATGGAACGAAATTTCGATGAAATTTCTGGTGATTTCTGCAAAGTGGGACCTTTTTAAAGTCGAATAATTAGGAACATTTGATCTTAACTTACGTTTTTTTAATTAAATTATCAATGACGTCTGGAGAGAAACCATTGTAGGAAGCAATATTTTTCATGTCCTTATATTCAATCCGGCATCGATTTTGATTTAATGGAAAGGTAAGTAGTCTATGAACAAAAAAATTAAAGGAGGCTATTTTATATTGAAAACAGTAATCTGCGTCGTTGGTTTTGTTTCTTTCCTGTAAACGTCAAATTCTAATCCTTTACAGATCTTTTTAATAACTAATACGTCAAGAAACGGTAACTGTTTAGTAGGTTAACGAAATCATGGATGTTTATAGAGTTATCGAAAACGGCAAAAATGCCATCCAGATACCTGATCCATACCCTGGGGAATTATTTTGCATTGTTTTCCTATTGAAGATGGCAAGTTACTTGCTGAAATACGTGTTTAGGTGTAAATATCGTGGTTGTAAGGTGTTTTTCAAAGTTTATTTACTTAAACCACCGACCCCAAGCAATCCCATTTTAAGCAGTTTCCAAATCCAAACTTACAATTTTAAATAATGCGAAAGTCAACCAATAAATAAGTAAATAGAATATTAATACAAGGCAGTAAGGCAAGAATCTCATACGAGTTGATTTCTTTATTTTTGGACATACAAGATGGATCTTAGGTATGTAAAGAAATTTATATTTGTGGTAGATTGGAGCAAATAGAAACCAATGATTTGCATTTGCCTTTCTTTGAGTGCTCTTACGAGACGTAACGATATTTTCTCTTACGCCTATGTTGCGCATTTTAAAGTATCACAGACATAGAGAACCTACAGCTTAAAGTGTGAACTCAAGCACGGGAAGTGTAAATACTTCTATTCCAGAGAAGATTCACTAAGCAGAATATCTCGCTACCATTACCTTGCGACGGAAAACGGTTGTTAAAAATCCCATGTCCTGGTACTGGGAATTGAGTCCCAGACCTTCAGCAAATGATCTGATCTCTAGCCACAACCGCTTCACTAATATAATATATAATAATATCTAAATAGGAATACCTACAAAAATCTGATTATGAGCTCCCCAAAAGTTGCTTAGAACCTTCGGAAAGTTCAAATATATCACCTAGGAGATAATGTAGATTTCTTGTTACTAGAAGGGCGAAATCATTTCTTAGTGTTGCCGTGGAAAATTAGCTCTATCCGTCGGTTAATTCTTAAGAACAGGTCGCGTTTTACCAATGATGTGCAATGGGGTTTCGCATTGTATTAAAGCTAGCAAAAACGCAAAACAAACCTTCCCTGGTGCTTGAAGGAAAAATTAAATGAGTGTTACACTTTTTGCAGCAAGCTCGTGCATGAACCTTTTTTTGAAAAATTTGTGGATACATCCTGCATAGCAACAACTTAAAGCCGATAAAACCTTTTATAGACGGCTTTCGCACAAGCATGTTGTAGCCGTAAATACTGTAGCTCGTTGAACTGAAACTTCTCTGAAATTCTCCTCTATTGAAACACGCGGGTTGTTCTTCGAGAACACAGGTATGCTATTACCGGCAAGGTTGTAACATGAGCATTTTTTGCTAGTTAGCAACGCCTAGCCGACTTATCCCGGATGATCCCCACAGGACCTTGACAATTACACGACGTTTCACGAGACCAATTTAAATGGTTGAGAGCCAACATAAAACGTATTCCTCCGCAAGAAACTGACCTTACCCAAACCGTTTTATCTGGAATATCTAATTTAATCCACGAAACGTCGCGCGAATATTGAAACAGGCGCAGCTTTTTTGTGTCAGTTGGCGTACATCGAAATTCTTTGGCTGGCGAGCACATACGCCTATTATTCTATGAATATGTAATTAGGAGACCTTTCGTGACCTAAAGTCTGGTGACAAATTGCATCTGATGTTAATTATTTTAGTTAGTCTCGCAGTTTAAACTGTAGTTCCTTTCTATGCTCAAAGAATGTGTTGATAGGAATGAGGGTACAACAAAGCGGGAAAATATCCTAGTTACTTATTGTTCGTGAAGGTCGCAAATTGTTTGCGTTTGTACTCGTATTAGCAGCATGCATAGTTAAATGCAACAGCATAGAACAATTTATTGTACAACAGTTTTAGATCTATTTATATGTGGGCAAAACCGCCGGTATTTGTAGTACTTTGTGTGCAAACAAATAATACAAGGGACGTTTGCAATTTGTGCTGGTATGTGTGCATGAATTTAAATTATTACTTATGAACACTTGGTATAGAATTCCAAATTCCTGTTTACTTTGTTTCAAAACAAATCGCAACCTATTTAGAACCGTAACAAATGCTAGGTCATTTTTCCTTAAGTTGGCCTTAAAACTTCCAAATCAACAGCCTAGAATTTTCCGAAGGATAATTATACAGGAGTTCATGGGATACGCGTTCGCGCAAGAAATGACCTCGTTTAGTAGGGATGAAGATAACAAGGATAATATGTAAATTGATTTAACTTCTAATAACTTCCTGGCGCTGCTTTAATTTATTTAGACAAGGTCAGATTAGCGGTTGAATCCTTGCCTGGATGTCGATTTTCCTTGATGTCTTTTAGTTTTAGTGACACAGGCTATTTGATACTGATGTTAAGTTATTTTCCGACGAATGTTATTAACCCAAACAATACTGTGATGATCTCAGATTTCGACCACATTTGTTGCCATAGAATTTCTCAAGACCGCAGTTTCTCATAGAATATTCATACTACGGTGCAGAAGTATAATCAGGCCATTCGTGCGTGTAAAATTTTGGCGTATAAGCCAAGCTAGGCGTATGGCTGCAGCTTGTTTCAGCCAAATTCAGAGTTCTGAAATGACAGGCAGAAAGTTCGTGACTTTAATGCCGAAATATAATTTCTTCTATTATTATGTACAAAAGTTTTGGGTTTGGGTGCATTTGCATTTACACGCATTGGATATACAGGGCTGCGAAATACTTTGAGAGCAATAAAAACCCAAGTCAAAGACTCCCTTAGAATTTTAAAATCTGGTCCTAGATTAATCTGTAATTATAGAGATGTAAACATTTTTTAACTGGCATACAATTATAATTGACAGTTTACAATTTCAAATCTTATTAGGTTATTTATTTAACCTTCAGAAGCCCGAAACTGGGTCTCGAGTGACCCGAAGATGGACTTGTAGTGATTGCTATGATAATTTATTTGGGACTGTAGTTCAACCTCTATATTACTTGCTGGCATAGATAGGAGCCACATTTGGTACGTAGAACTTGAAATAAAAGACTTATTCTGACTGAAAATTTATCTCAACCAAGATATGAAAAGTATGCAAAACTATTAAGTAGTAACATTAATAAAAATACGAGCCTGCTTAAACTTGTCGCGAGGAAGTGCGTTTAGTTCGGCGGTAACATTCCGTTGAATGTCTTCCATTGCGGGTCAATTTCAGCTGAGGAAACAGCATGAAGTCCGCTGGTGACAGATCCGGAGAATAGGGAGGATGTTCTAAGACTGGGACATTTTTTGTCGCCAAAAACGTTTTCACAATCAAGGCAGAATGCTCAGGGTCATTGTCGTATAAAAGGTGCCACTTGCCGGAGGCTGCCAAATGCGGTCGCACACGTCGAATGCGTTTTAGTAAAGGCGTCGTGACTCTCTTGTAGTACAGGCTAGTGACGGTGACACCCGGTGGCACAAATTTTTTGTGAATGATGCCTTGACTGTCGAAGAAAGTGATCAGCATGGTCTTCACTTTCGATTTTTGGAGACGGAATTTCTTTGACCTGGGAGACGTCGTCGATCGCCATTCCAGTTTTGTCTCTTGCTTTCTGGATCGTACTGGAAGCACTGCGACTCGTCACCAGTAACAATTGAATCCAGAAAATTTGGGTCACTATTGGCTGTTGCAATGGAGTGGCGGGAGGTGTTCACTCGATGTGCTTTTTGCTCAGCGGTCAAATTGTGCGGGACAAACTTGGCACAGATCTCCCTTTTCTTCAAATCCTTCTCCAAAATGGTTCTAATGGTTTCACGGCTAATACTCAGCTCCTGCTCCATCATTCTCAGTGTCAGTCGTCGATCAGCCGCCACAAGTTGTCGGACTGTTTCGATCGTTACGGGTTTTCTCGAAGTGATCGGACTACCCGGCTGGCAAACCACTCGAAAACGCGAGTACGGGACATGGCCTCATCGTCGTACACAGTTTTCAACATCTCGAACGTCTCCGTGGCCCGTTTTCCCCAATTTGAAGCAAAACTTAATGTTCGCTCTCTGCTCCATGATTGACTTGTGTCACATGTGACCGCTGCATTAACTTGTTCATTCGCATGCACAGCCTACCACGCAAGTTCTGACAGGATGCCGTTTTAGCTATGTGTAGACGAAAGTTTCAGCTACATTTTGAATATGATTTGAAAACAGTCAGTTTCTTATAGCATCCGCAGTAGTGCCAATCGCGTTTCATGTTTGTCCGACCTCGTACAACTAAAAATGGGCAATCTTGTGTACGAATAATAAAACTTAATAAAAAATACATAAAAAGTGGTTAAAGGATTTTATTGAAACATTGGAGGCAATATGACCTTGTTCTTTGTGGATTTGATAGCATCCATGACATCTTTTGCGAATCGGAATTCCTTTATCCTCTAGAAGATTTTCCAACTTGTGGGCAGCTTTTTTGGTTTTCTTAGCACGAGGCTGATCAGAAATGGCTTTGTTATGTACTTGATGTAAACTTTTGACAACAGATCCTGTAAACTCCAATAAATTTATGTTTTATTAGTGGCTGTATTATAATATGCGACTGTTGACTGTTGTGCTACATATGAGTTCAATAGCAATTGTTTTTGTACCATATTAGTGACTTTCTTAGAGAAGAGTAATAACTAGAGAGCTGATCAGATATATCCACTCCCTGTTTCCCTTTGTTATATTCTAACACGATTTTAGGCTTCATTTTCTTACTACCCTTTCTATCAGTTCCCACTTCAACCATTTCATCACCATAACAAGTAGAAATCATAAACACTTCTCTGTGATCCCTCCATTTCACAAATGTGATGTACTGATACTGCATGCTACAAATTTCATCTTTTTGTAGTTTTTTGCTAACAGCACGTTCGTCTAAACCTTTTCTGTTCTTTCTTATCACTTCAATAACAATACAAATCTATTGTAACTAATGGAAACACGATGAAAAACAGGATGGTAGTATAGTATGTCTTGTTTCCAATAGCGCTGTATAGAAAGAAATTGCATTAGACCCATCAAGGAAAGCAATTCTGTGAAAGTAATATTTTTTATTTATTTTGCAGTTGAATAAAGGTAAAGTACACTTACCAATAAATCGTTCCACTCCGTCCCTATCAGTATCTTTCCAGCATGACATACGATTAGAGCGAGATTGCCTACTAGATTGTAAAAACTACGTTGCATATCTGTTTACCATTAGATCGTTAATATAATGGTTAATTATTGTTTTAAAAATATCAACTAGTTGAATCTCCTGGTTCTCTGTTTGGGTATTCTGTTGGCAGCCTGACTGACTAGTAAAAAGTAATCGTGCAATATTCATAACTTTAGAACTTCAGAACTATCACTACCTTTGCCACAGCACATACTGCTAATCGTGTCATACAATTTTCACAGGAATTTTATGATGATCGGTTAATTAGTAGACATTTATTTCCACCAAGGTCGCCCGATCTTACGGTTCCAGACATTTCTATTCCCTTATCTATTTTTAGTGATAGACCACAAAATCTAGAAGATTTACAAAGTTCTATTTCACAAAAGTTAGATGAACTTACCCCTGATACTCTGGTGAATGTAAAAATCTTAAGACAATAGTGCATTTATGTTTATTAGCAATGGTCAACATCTTTTGTAAAATCCTTTATTTAATTTGTTATGTAAATGTGTATGTAACAATTTTATTTCTAACAAATCTTTATTTGTGTAGCTCATAACTGCATAATCTCACTACTTCGACCACATGGACCACACTTGAGACGGGAATGTAACCTTGAATATAGTTAATTAAAAGTATATGCAAACACTGGCAATATAAAGTGTTTATTTTAAATTTTTATTAAAAATTAAATAAATAACCTTAAATCAATTTGATATGGAAGTTTACAGTTGTCAATTATTAACGTATGGCAGGTTAAAAAAATATTTAAATGTTTACATCTTTATAATTACAGATTAATCTAAGACAAGACTTTAAACTTCCAAGGGTGTCATTTTTATTGCTCTCACGGTAGAAAGAAGTTAATATCAGAAAAAAGTTTTGTAGCAAAAAATCTTAAGGGAACGCTTTCAACATTATTAATTTGTTTTTAGCTTTCAGGATTTTCAAGCGGTCCAAGCCAACTTTGTAAATGGGATTACACACAGGCTCTATCATATACATTTTTAATAAACTATGAATTTAGGATGTACATTTTCGAAGATAATAAAGCTAGTTGTAAACTAAACTTTGTTACTGCTGAAATGTTTTCAGTTTCTTAAACACTTAATACTGACAACATTTTATAAAATTTTATATCTTCTTGTTCCATCTTTCGCTTTAATTATAGATTGCACTACTATCAATGCATGTTCTTGAGATCAACGTAAGTTCCTGACTGTAATTCCAGATACAGATAACTCTTGCAATTAATTTGACTCTGCTGATTCTGCACTCATTCCCCAATTCCCACTCAAGCACTTCCATTGATTTTCGATTAAGCTCGTATCCAAGCAAATGGATTTTCTCGTAT
Source organism: Limonius californicus (assembly GCA_014611495.1). NCBI lineage: Eukaryota > Metazoa > Arthropoda > Insecta > Coleoptera > Elateridae > Limonius > Limonius californicus. Next base: position 13,677 of record JABXWE010013548.1, read on the forward strand.
AATATAGTATTTTTTTTATACGCTTTCAAGACAATTATTGAAAAACCAGCCAGGGAACCCAGGAATTGCTTTCTTGGCAAGCACCACTTCGGTATATTATCTCTATAATAAACTATAAATTACCCGAACCTCTACCAGCAGTCATACGCTTTAAGATTATTGGTTGGGAGGTGTTTGGTAGTTTTTATTATACAATCATTCTCTCTTTTCTAATCCTGGGGATTATGGTCAAATGGCCTTTCCTTGTAAATTATACCTTGTCACCCATTACTCGAGGAAACCTGTAACTGAAAATATTTTAAGATATCCTATCAAATCTAATAATGAAATACCTGTTTTTGTAGGCCCACTGTAAGGGAGTGGCATATGAAATTGAAATTTCATGGGGTATAACATTTGCGAACAGTAACTTGAGGAAACCTGATACCAGTTATCTGAAATATTTGTGTGAGATCTTTCAGATGATCTTCTACTTCTTGGCTAGGCATTTCCTGTTTACCAATGCCATTATGATTCTTCTGCTGATGTTGATACTCAGCTCTGTACCCGTTTCCTGGGAGGTCGTACTGGTCGTGTTGATCTCCTAGGGTGTCCATTATAACAGATTCGAGCTAGCCTTCTGTCAATTAGTTGGTTAACACGCTCTCTCTAGTCTTTTCTTCGGGATTCCCTTATCGATTCTTTGGTTTTTCCATCTCTAAATGTTATAGCTAATGTACATCTTAAAATTTTCATCTGTACTGTCCTGATCCTCTGCTTGGCTTTCTTTATTTCTGTTCTCGTTTCTACTGCATACGTAAGCACTAGTCCAAGCATAGTTTTATTTTACTTTGTGTTTTCCGATATTTGTTCCTTCAGACTACCTCGTTTAGTCGTCCTGCTGTTTGACTTGCTTTCAGGGCTTGTTTGTTCACTTCTCCAATCAAGTTTCGGTCGCTGGATATATTTACTCCTACATATTGAAAGTTCATAACTTGCTTAATAACTTCTCAGTCTACTTCCAGTTTGCATCTAAGTGGTTCCCTCCTTATGACCATGGTTTTAGTTTTATCTGCCAATATTTCCATGTTATAATGCTTTCTAGTGGCGTTAAATCTGTGCAGGAGTGCAATTTCAGATCTAGGTGTAATAATTTTGGTTCTCCTGCTCTTGGTAGACCTAAAATTCTTATTTGAAGTCAATTCTTCGAACTGGGGACTGCGAAACGTTCCATTGTGGCGCTGGCTTAAATCTGTATTTTTTATTACAGCCACATCGACTATTTTTCCTTGGGATAAGGTTTGTAACTTCACTCATCTAATAAAATTTCTTAGGATATTTACTTAAAAAACTGTTTTATTTTATTTTCATAGAAGTTTAGAGTAAGGTATCAATATGTAAACAATAATAATATGCTTACCACGGCTTTGCAAACTACTTAAAATTATTAAAATCACAAACAAATTTTATCTGTGCAATCTATGAAGGGGAAAAATGAAGTGCTTTGTTGTTTCATTTTTATATTATTCATAGAAATATTACAGTGTTGTTGCTGGTCGCTATTTTACTGAATTAGTTTCTATGATACCATAGGAATCCCAGTAGGCGACCGGGTGGCGCAGTGGGCGAGAGTCCGCTTCGCAACCGGTTGACCCGAGTTCGACTCCCGTTGTGGCCCGAATTTTAATTAATTCGGGAGCAGCGGGAGTGACTCGGTAGCATAATTGGGGGGGTTTTTCAAGGGTGGGGCATGTTAGACTCGTGCATAGCGCTACGCGCGCTGATCCGAGGTAAGCGGGGTGGGATGAGAATCGTGGA
>JABXWE010013549.1:0-16167 GCA_014611495.1 Limonius californicus
AAAGCAAAAAACCGTTGCTCTGTCCAGTACAGAAGCAGAATATATGGCCATGTGAGAAACTGCTAAAGAGGCTATTTACTTAAGAAATTTGCTAAATGAGCTTACAGGGGATGTCATGTGTATTAATGTTTATAATGATAACCAGAGTGCCATAAATCTGTCGGCAAATCACATGTATCATAAAAGATCGAAGCATATCGACTTGAGGCATCATTTCATTAGAGAGGCAGTCTCAAATAAGCAGGTTCAAATGAAATATTTGCCAACAGACATTATGCCAGCCGATATTCTAACCAAAGGATTATCAGCTGAAAAACATTATAATTTACTAGATTTATTAGGTGTAAGTAAAATTTTGTGAAGTGGGGGTGTTGGAATTTGTCACAATATTTAACATGTAGCGCCCTCTATTTGTGTTACTTTGTATGTTCTAATAAATCCGCAGTATAGTCTGTGTTTACTATTCGAGCAGTGGGGTGCTTTATTTTAACATTTTTGCCACCAATTTTTAACAACACTCACCGATAGGGTCTCGAAATCGCTTATGGGTATTCATCAAGACCAAATTCTCGGGAACTCAGAATTTGGCAGCTTCAGACCTGTACGCGGTGCACTCATCAAGTAAACACACAAACAGTCACAACCCCATTTCAGCACAAACCAGCAAAGCATGAAACACACAAGCAATAATACATTACTACATTAGCATTGCAACTTCTACATTTCTACTTACGGGGGTCGGGTGTCCCCCCGTAGGATACCGCGTAATATCTAGTAGCTCACCTTTGGCATCGTGACAGGACCGTCTAGTAGTTCTCGTTCAGGGTGAGGTGTTCTTGCAAGGGCTGTCTTTAGTAGATCTTGACTAATGCACCTAACCTGTAACTGGTACCAGTTAACCGAATGTTACCACCGGTCAATGGGTTCAGTTCCCCCATGTCATTGTGAGCATCAACCGACCTCCGCCAGCCACCGTATGTGCATTCACAAGGGAACGAGTGAGAGACAGGCTCTTCGCGGGCCATTCTGCAAAGTGCAATGCAGATATCACTGGCTGGTCAACCAGGTCGAGGTCAAACCGAGTGATTAGGCCCAGTCACCGACTCTCCCAAGCATTAAGCAGCTTAAAACGGAATCCTGCGCGGGTACACAACCCCCAGGAACCTTGGGGAGCTCACTGGTTCCCCAAGCATAGGTATCACAGGCCTCAATCATAAGAACACAGTAATTAGAATTACTAACAGTACTACCTCAAGAATTATACATAATCAAAAGCATTATCTATAGCTACAATCAACAACTACTCATCTCGCTCAATCCCACTACCTTACAGGTAGCCAATAAATATGTAAACATCACTTCTGTGCATTTATCAACTAAGCAACACACTTATACTGCACACGCGAACTCCGAACCCGACTGAGAAGGCACGCTTATGGCCGCTTCGGACCCACTACCCTAATCTTCCTAAATCTTATCTAAAAACACCACTCTGCGACGAGTCTCGGGTCTTGGAAAGGCATAACCATAAACATAATTTATCGCACAAGGGGGCTAGTAACCAAAATATTTAGAAAACAGCTTTATTGACAACTATATAAGCATCCAATAAATGTAAAAGAATTTGTCCAAAAATATTATTCCTACAAGTAGCAAATTGTTAATTATTTAATTTTGGAAATACATACAAGAGAATTGTATGTGCCTTACGAGGATCATCGGTAATAGTAAATAAATAGGTTTACGTAAGCAGCAATAATTTAATTGTACAAATACATGCAAGGTGATTTTTACGTTGTTTTTGTTGTTAGCTTACTGGTCTCATCGGAAACAGTAAAGAAATACATTTACATACGTAAGCAGCAATACTATTAAAAAATATGTTTCAACTATGGGGTCACTTTAATAAAATGTGTGTAGAAAGTAGCGATACAACTCTTGTAGTAGTAGCTATGGCCTAGCTAGCTATATACTTAAGAAAAAGTCTTGTAGTATCGCTTCCTACCATTTTAGAAGCAGCTTTCCCAACCCTGACCCCAACCCTATTACATTTATTAGTATCCTTTTTTAAGTGTAAGTACGTACATATAGTTTTCCATAGTACTATTTATTCATATGATATTTATAAACATGTTTAATTATTAAGTATTTTTTTTAATATTTGTATTATGTTACTTCGTTTGTTGTAATATCTTTGTTTGTGCAATTTTATATGTTTTACAGTAACACCCAAGTTACTGTTTTGGCGTTTTCTTTTCTACAGTGTGTAAAAAGCTCCTCCATTACTTAAAGAATTGGGGAACAGTTGCATTAATACGATTTTTTGTAGGCAATCGATATGCATAGCCACATAGATATTTAAACACAGTAGTACAGTAAAGCTAATAGATCAAAATTTTGGTTGTTAGGAAAAAAACACTTGAAATAAAATATTTATTACAAATGACGTACATTATAATATTGGCCAGCCCTTGTTCTTAATGACTAATTTGCATCTATTTGGCATGGAATTTACCAGTTTTCAAAGTTCTTCCGTAGAGATGCAGTGAAACCAAGCACTGCTAAGTGCTTCGATTAAATTCATGTTTTATCGGTTTTTCTTCGAAATAATGTTAGCTAATCCTATGCCACAAATTTTCGCTGGGATTCAGGTCTCAGTATTGTGCTGGTCAATTCATTCTATCGACTTTATTGGTCAACATCTAAGAGTGAACCACGTGTGTTCTATGGTAAAGTGTATTGTCATCCTGGAAATCAAACGTTTCCCTTCCAAACAAATCTTTCACACTGGGGAACATATTATTCTGCAGCATTTTGATGAATTTCTTAGCATTCATCGATCCAGAGAGGACATGTAGTCGACCAACTCGTCCAACAGATCGTCAACCCCATACCATACCGGAAATTGAGTTTTTATTATTGGAAATAGGCATTTTAGTAAAAATTGTTCCATAGGTAACCTTCTGAGATATGTATTCTCAGCATGAATGTTGATGTTTAAGATTCAGATCACTGGATAACGGCTGAGTCACTGTTTATCGAAAAGCAGTGTATTCTAGCGTGCTCTATATCATCGGAATCCAAAATTAAGAAGTCTTCTTCTCACAGTAGTAGCGTCCGATCGTAATTTTGTCAGTCATGTAGAATTGAAGTTCTCGTCAGTCACACTGGTTCTTTTTAACATACCAAAATCTCTAAATCTCAAATAAATGAACTAAATTCACTACAGGGTATATACAACTGGAATACGAAAGGTATTTCCAAAACAACTGAGTTTTAAATGAGCATTAAACAATTTCTTTCAATATCTATTTTAATTTTTCTGAAGAATTCCAAGATCATAACAAGTAAATAAACCAAAGGCAGCTATAACGTGAGAGCAATAAAAACCCAAGTCAAAGACACCCTTTGTCGAACTAAATCTTGATGTGGGACCAGTAACCTGGCTTCCGCGGTCGTCAGATCTAAACCCGTTAGATTTCTTCGTTTTGGGCTATGTTAAAGAAAACGTTTACAGCACACACGTTGCAACCCGCAACAAATTGATTCTAACAGAAAATACTTGCACTGAGCTCAGCCAAAACCAAGACATGTTCGCAAATGTCATAAATTCATTAGTTCGACTTTGCCAAAAATATGTTGGGAATGGTGGATTGCACTTTGAGCATCTTTTTTAATCTTCCTGTTTCTTTTTTCATATTTTACAATAATTATTTTTTTAAAGCGATCAGAGTTATCTTGTTTGTTTTGCTAGATCTCTGAAATGAGGACCTTAATCTAAGATCTTTAAAAACGCGTCTTATTCAAAATTAAATAGAGATTTTGAAAAATGAGAAAACAAATTGAAAGAATCCAGTGGCGTACTATTTTGAAATAAATCCGTTGTAACCCCATTGCACGCCACTGGTGTGACGCATTGGGAGGAACATAACTTCGGAAAATAATTATGCACAAGGAAGGTACGCGTTCGATTTGCTCCATTTTCCTAGAAAATATAATAAAAAATTATTTGTTCTTCTAAACTTTGACTCCCTATATCTTTCTTAGAAAGCAAGTGAGAGTCATATATGTCTTATTTTTTCAAATCAGAACGATCAGGAGAGTATTTAAGATTAAAACTGAAACACCCTGTATATTTTCTCATTTCTTAATCGAATTAGTAACATTATGAACTGTGTAATATCATTATATTTCATACATAAATTCATTATTTTAAATTTAACTTCAAACCGTTTGGAAACAATATACAAAGACCTTCACTAAGTAAATAACATCTAGTATTAGCTAGTTTTCTTTATGTAAATAGTTTCTCATTTCTTGATTTTCCACGAATACAACTGTTTCGAAATCTTCAAATCCCAATTTCGAAAACATTGCTTGAGAACCGCTGTTGTTTTCTAAAACCGTACCTAATGGATCGAAACCCTCTTCGGCAAGTTCTTTAGCCAAAACCTTCGTGATTAGACGACCATAGCCTTTCCGCTTATATTCGTCTGCAGTTTGCAACATTCCTAATCCTATGAGATTTCTTAAAACCCAGGCCACTAACGTCCCATCGGATTTTAAGAAAACTCCATATCCTCCGTTCATTTCGATCATTGCAGCTATATATTTGTCAGAATCTTCATATTGATGGGGCCAATGGGCATTTATAGTAACTGCATGACTTGTATTAAGCTTTTCCACATACAATTCTGGAGGACAACTGAAAATTTCATAGAAATACAATTGTAATATAATCAATCAGATAATGATTACTAAATTACTTACTCTATTTCAAAATTGAGAGCTTTTTCCTTAGGTATCCACCAAACCCCACAACGATTGGATTGGTGATATCGAAATGTGGTTTTCTCTAATGCCTTTGAAATACTAGCATAATGCTCCCCATAAATAGCGTACAATAATAAACTTCGGTTCCAATTTATTTTTTTAGAATTTATTAATGCTTCACATAGTGTTTTGCAATCTTTTTCTAAAGTAAACATAAACAACTCATGGCATGAATACTGCAAAATAAAAACAAAAATTAATTACTATCATTTTTATCGGTGAATTAGAGGTGTGGGGTAGGATAATAACGAACAATAACAATAAAAATATTAATATACAGGGTGGTTCAAAAGGTGTGGTCCAAATTTAAGAGTGTGATGTGGGATGCTACACGAAGCAAAAAATGTTAATAAACCCATGTCTTATTTCCAACCGTTATCTAGTTACAGAGGATTTCTTCGTTTTTATTATTGTTCTGTTAAATTAAGTCATAATAGGATATAAGTCAAACAAATGCCAATTTGTTATGAGAGAAGGTATTTCAAGCTGGAATTATTGTTGTTTTCTGCGTGGTAATGATGGAGCCTGTTTCTGCACGTTAATATGAAGAAATACATTTTATGTATGGCTATTGCAGCGGGAATGCTCGTTCAACTGTGGTAGAATATCGGAGAAGGTATTCTCACCGACGACAGCCTGACCACCGAACATTTGAACGGTTGCACCGAAATTTGTGTGAAGCATATATGGTTAGACCACCTCATTATGTTGAATGAAATAACGTGGACAATAATGCTGACATTATTGACGCAGTCCAGCAAAACCCATCGACGAGTACTAGAAGAATTTCTAGACAATTAGGTATTACCCAGTTGACAGTACATTAAACAAAAACAGTTATTTGCATGATGGGTATAATTTGAGGCGCCTACAGTTTTGTCAATGGTTGGTAGATGCTACCGCAAACAATCCAGAATTTTTAAGTCAAATTCTCTGGACGAATGAATAGCGGGAGTTCGGTCCGGGATCCCGTCCGGGGTGCACGCGTTTTAGTGGGGCTCCGCTTTCGTTTAGGGAATTAGCGTTTAATTAGGAATAATCGCGGGCAGGCGCTCGAAAGAGCTTTGCGCTATAAAAAAGGCTAACTAGATTCAATTTGAATAGTTAGAAATAACTGCAAATAGGTTCATTTAGTGAATCTTGTACATATATATATTCGCGGTTCAGTCGTGTTCATTCAAGTCACACTTAAGATTTTAAAAGCGTAGGCAGGCCGGACAATGACAGGGACCCCGTCTAAAAATAGCTCAGGCCAGCTCCCACCAATAGCCGGGTTGCAGGCGGCTCCGAGAATTGGGAGCGAGGCAGATGCCAGCGGGAGGGAGGACGCTGGCTGTCGGCGGCAGAGGGGAGGGTTGGGGATGCGAGGGAGGTGCAATCCAGAGTCGATCTTCCAAGTGAGTGGTAGGGCAGTGGTGGTCAGTGCGGCGAGAGTTAGGTGGTTGGATGGTCATTGGGACACGGGGAGGGGAGCGGTCTGTTAACTTGGAACAATGACCTGATGGGAGATGCGAGCGGGGTGAAGCTTTGATACCGGGGTTTCTTGGGGTCGGGGACATGGTCGCATAGCGGACAGTGTGAATGGGTTTGGGAATGATTATTAAGTGAATATTAAGTGCGTTGTTAGTTGATGGAAAACTGGGAGATGTGCAATCAGTGACCTTGGAACAATACATGGATGTGAACTACGATCAATCTGAACCTTCAGTAACCTTAGAACACTACATAGATGTGAAATAGGAGCACTGTGAACCTTCGATGCCAAAGTTTATTGGGGCCAAATGCATAATCGCAAAACGGGTAGTTTAAATAAGTTTGGGAGTAAATATTAAGTAGGTTCTTAGTCATTAGGAAACTAAGAGATGTGCAATCAGTAACCTTAGAACAATAGATATATGTGAAATAAGAACGATGTGAAACTTTGATACCAAAGCTTATTAGGGTCAAATGTATAATCGCGTAACGGTCAGTAAAAATAGGTTTGAGAATAACTATTAAGTAGGTTATTAATTATTAGGAAACTAGGAGATGTGCAATCAGTAACCTTAGAACAATAGATAGATGTGAAATAAGAACGATGTGAAACTTTGATACCAAAGTTTATTAAGGTCAACTGTATAATCGCATAACGTACAGTAAAAATAAGTTTGAGAGTAACTATTAAGTAGGTTATTATTATTATATTAGGAAACTAGGATGTGCAATCAGTAACCTTAAAACAATAGCATGATGTGAAATAAGAACAATGTGAAACTTTGAAACCAAAGTTTATTAGGCTCAAACGCATAATGGCATAACGGTTTCGGCTGCGTACTCAACAACCCCATTGATGCGTAGTTTACTAACTACCCGGTGTTGCAGCAGCGCTGTCTTGCGGTATGCATTGCAGACATGCTAACGTTCTGCAATGCCCCACCCGATCCCACCCTATCCCGTAAATTCCTACCCACCTACTGGCATGGGGTGGGCCTGGCGTATCCAGGATCGACCCTCGAGTCAGCTCCATGTCAGATGATGATGATGATGATGATTCTCTGGACGAATGAATAGCAATTGACACGGAATGATATCAACAACTGGCATAATATGCATCACTGGGATTTCGAAAACCCTCATTCTACATTCACAACTGCTTTTCAACAACGCTTCAGTGTTAACGTTTGGGCCGGTATGTAGGCGATCATGCTATCGAACCTTATGCATTACCACATCGGTTTAATGGTGCCAAGTATTTAGACTTCTTAGATAATACCTTGCCGGAACTATTACAAGATGTGCCTCTTGATGTGCGAAGGTCAATGTGGTACCAGCATGACGGGGCACCGTTGCACAATGCACAGCAGGTTAGAGATTGACTAAATCATAACTTCCCACAACGCTGGATTGGAAGAGGAGGCCCAGCAGCATGGCCGGCTCGTTCGCCTGATATTACTCCACTAGATTTTTACTTGTGGGGTGCATTAAAAGAAAAAAGTTATGCAATGGAAATTCAAAACAGGCATGACTTAGTTAATAGAATAAATGAAGCTGTTGCGGATATTCGAAGAGATTCTCAACATTTGAGGAATGTTCGAAATTCGCTGCTTCGACGTTGTCAACTTTGTATACAAATACAGGGTGGACATTTTGAACATTTGTGATTATTTTTAATTTTTCTTATAATTGTATATGTTGTTTATTAGAAATAAAAATGTTGTTATAACTAGAAAACATATTGTGAATCGGTCATGAGTTTATTGGCATTTTTTTTCTTATTTTAACATCACCAATTACACCTTAACGTTTGGACCACACCTTTTGAATCACCCCGTATAAGTAGAGATTTAAAACAGTTACAATAGTCTGACAGTAATTTTATATGAGAGCCGTGAAATTACGTACCAGACCAAAAATCAAGCAGTTATGAATCAGGTACCCTAGTAGTATATAGAAAATTATAAATCAAATTTAAGAATAATAAGCCAAGAAATGAAAATATAAGGTATTTTTAAAGGATTTACAAAAATAGTTTGTAAAAATAGATTGTGACATTTATAACATTATGAGGAGTTCGTGAGCTAGAGGTCCAGTTAGACTGCTACGCCGAAAATTTCGGGTTCAATTGCCAGTACCGGAACATCATATGTGTAATGGCCGTTCTCTCATGCAAGGCAATGGCAAACCAGCCACGCATTCTGCCTAGTAAATCTTCTATAGAGTAGAAGTGTTCACACTTCCAGTGATTTGGAGCTCACGTAGAGCTGTAGATCCTCCATGTCTGTGGTACTAAAAATGCGCAACACATGCATACGAGGAAAAATCGCTACGTCTCGTAAAAAGACATTTACAAAACTAATTTCGGATCTATGCAGTCGTACGAGACGTAAAAAAAAGCTGATTCGTTAGAAGGCATGTTGAAAAACAAATAAATTTTCCATGCTGTTTATCAAGTTTATCCATATTCAAAAGGTACATCTATAAATGGTGAATCGTCAGAACTAATTCTTAAAACTTAATAAAATGCTATTTTGGCCATATGAAAACTTTCAGAATACTTCACATAAGTGAATCAGGGAATCAGCAAAGAAAACATTGTCAACACAAGAAAAAAAAAAAGAAGAAAATCGACTTGTATAATGTTGAGAACTTTAGACAAAAATAGCTTACGCTGGTTAGACTCATACCATGTACAGTGTTCCTTGAACAGATTTAATTAAGCAGGAACAATAGATTACAATCAAAGTTTTTCATGAATAGTTTCTAAATACATGTGGCAAGATAATTATTTGTAACAACGTTTTAAAAATATGTCTAGCAAAATTTCCAGATATTAACTTTAACCAGAAAAACCGTAGACAAACTAGCAAAAACGCAGAGATCCATGGAAAGACAAATGCTAAACATAAAATTAACCGACCATATCAGAAATGAAAGAATTAGACAGAAGACCAAATTAATAAATGTAATAGAACATACTACAAAACTGAAATGGAAATAGGCGGGCCACACCATGAGACATACAAACGGCAGATGGAATAAGGAAATCCAGCAGGGGAGACCATGAACTGCAAAGAAAAGAAGAGGACGACCGCAGATGCGAGTCAAATGATCTAAAGAAGGTTGCCAATTTTAACCGGATCCAGAAAACAGCAAACAGTGACACGTGGAGAAGAAGTGGGGAGGCCTATGTCCAATACTGGATGGAAGAGGGCTGAAATATCCAAGAGATCGAGGAACCTTTTCTCCATAAGTCCATTATTGGAAGACCCAAGTAAGTTGTTGTAAGTGAAGACGCTTACCTATATTTTAATCATTTATTATGAGTATTGTCATTACGTTGTCTGTACACAAGTCTTCTCTTTGTTATTAGATAAAAGCGATAATGCTCTTTTCTCAAACACCGTTAATCGACTTATAACTTGTTTACCTGCTATTAAGTATTCTTGTATCCAAAACAATATTTTTAAGACAAACCTGATGTGAGTATGCAAAAAATTCTAAAAAACAATGCACCCCCCACCGTATGATGCGGTCTTAGTGCATATTTCAAAACTATAATGCAACTACTGTCGGAGTATTATGCTGTTTTTCTTTTACAACTTTGAGAAAATACGTATAACTCTGCAGGGTAGCTGTTTAGAACATACATATATTTATAGGACGTTTCTTATCCTATTTTAAGCAGTAGAGGCTGATTTGCTTTTTTCTGCCGACTTTATGAACCACCCTGTATAAACATATTATAAAACTGGTCAAAATTCCACTGTAGAATGAAATAGAAATATTCATTCTACTCATAAACATACTTGTGTTTATTTTCTTGTCAATATCGGTCGTTTAGCAGGGCCATAGAAATGTGGAAAAATAAAATAATCAAACATTTATGTAAACAAAACAAATCAAAAACTTTCATTTTTAAAACAATCTCGTTGTCCAATGATTTGTTTATACGCAAAGCCAGGAGATTTAGCAAAATATCGAACCAATCTAAAATTGCAATAGTAACGATTTACTGGCTGTCAGATGGCGCTCATTGGCGAAAAGCATACTCTTTCTGGGCGTTTACCGATAAATTAATTGTTGGAATAGCATTCCACTGCTCCTATTATGGTAATTGGTAATTTACCAATAATTTTGAATATAATACGGGGCGACAATTAAATAAATTTGAATTTTAACTGCTTAAGCCAGTGACAGCAGCAACGTGTCAGTACTTTGGTAGCTGCACTGGATTTCTTTAACGATACCACAGAATAATGTATACAGTAGGTAAAAGATGCTTAAGCATACGTTCGACTCATGGCGTTGCTCAAAACGGATGCACAGCAGCTCAAAACTGGAAAGCGCATGCGCCGCTCGTATATGACAAAGTGTGTTATTTTGATAACCACTGGACCGTCAAACAGAAAGTGCAACTTCTGTATGTATTATTCTGAGGTTTATACAATGGCTACAGCGACATCTATTAGTATGATTATAGTTCACAAATTAATTTTATACTGCACTTGTTTCCTGACTAGGTACTCAGGAATGTGGGCGCTGTGCAAGGTTGGTACATCTATTTAGGAACCTTGGGTGCTGTGTACAATAATATACTAGTAGTGCAGTTCAAAACCAAAAAGAAGTGGACAAAATGTACACAGCATTTAAAATATCTTAGCAACAACGATACCTCATGCACAGAAATAAAAGTTCCATCTTTCCAGTTTCCGTAAGGCGCCATTAGAGTAATATAGTTCTTCTCGGGTCGTTGACTTTTCCATTTAATAACAGAATTTAAATAGTTGTAAACATAAGCTGCTCTGGGAAGTTGCGTTTTATACAGATCCCTCAGTTTTGGAAGGTCAGCATCAGGTACTGGTTGCAACACATCGGCACTCATGTCGGTCATACTGGCTGGTTTGTTTATCCACAAACTAAATGTTTAACGAACACGTAATGTAGGATAGCAACTGAATATTTTAATACGTAAAAACCTATTTACGTCTAGACCAAAATCTCTGTTATAAAACTGTAATTCTGTGTACACTAACGATAAATTTCCCGGCTACTTACCTCTGTAGCAGCATAGCACACACTGTTAACAAAAGTCAAGGACAAATTGAAAACCATGTGTAATAGGTATGTACCACTTAAATAAAAGAATCAAATGATTATTTGATGACTCAGTTGTATTATTTCAATCAGTAAATAGAGCATATTAGCGACATTTTCATTACTAAGTACACACATCAAAATTACACATTTGTAATTTAAAGGAATTATTAAGCAGGCCGGGAGGTAAGCAGCATGGCAACTCCAATGCAATGAAAACACGTTAATCCTTTTTAAAAGATACACTTCAGTGTTTATTTTGACGTACATCTGTTGTTGATTAAACACATAAAAACATTTATATCTATATTTAATGATATACAGTATGTGAAGAATGAAATTCAATATGTTCACGGACACTCATTTACAGTAGAGAGCCCAAAATGTGTTACATTCATACACACTTATATACATTCACAGCCATTACTCTGATTAGTACGTTTTTTTAATGTATGTATGCTTCTATTTAATCATACTATAGGGGGTGTCCAAAGTAAAGCAGTAAATAACTTTGTAAATAATCAAATTTGAAAAAATCGACGAGACCGGCCAACAATAGTTTGAAGTGGGACATCTACCATGTAAGTCATCTACTTTACTTCATGCCGCTAGACCACACTACCCCCAACCCCAAAATTTTAAATGTCGAGTTCATTTGAAAGGTTTTTCTGCTCTTTGTACAACCTGAAACTGATTTACAATTCTCCTGATTCGTGTTTAAAATTTGTCATTTTTAAGTTTCGGATGCGTATGGGAAATATTAAATTCAAAAATGTCATAAAATGTCAGGTTATTTTTATAAATGGTTAAAGTGGCAACCACTATTTTCTGTATAATAAACATTAAAATACGTAACAGTAACAAAACGAAATACTGCAATGCTTATTTTTAATTATATTCGTTTGTAAAAAGTGTCAAGAATTATCAAACGTGACTTCTAAAAAGGCTGAATTGTTTACATTTTAGATAAGACGATACCACCTAAAAAGATAAGTTTCTGTTCTGGAGATATATTGAAGGTCCCGTGGAGTGGCCAGCCAGGTCACCTGATCTCACCCCACTAGATATCTTTTTGTGGGGTCACCTAGAAGCTAAGGTCTCTGCTACTCAACCACGTTCTCCGGAAGAATTGAGAGTCAGATTACTAATGAATGTCGTTCATTAACGCCCGAAATGTTTAATAATGTACAAAATTGCTTTGAAAATCGATTGTACGAGGTACGTTCAATTGAAACCCATCTTTGCTTTATAAAAAATGTATTCAACGATTTAATTACAAATAATTACGCTCACAGTTAAGGCACCTATCACATTGTTTAACTAACCGACGTATACGTATACCCTGCTCATAGAATTCTTGTGGCTGCTGATTGAAGAATGTATTGCGAACAAACTTTGCTGTTATCCAAACGAACAATAATATGGACATATCCTACACTCGAACCAATAATTTCTGAAATTTCTCTAATTGAAATTCGACGATTTTCTCTAATAAGGCCTTCCACACATACCATATTTTTTCTGTTAATGCAGTACACCGTGCACCTGGTCGCAGCTCATCCATAGTCCCCTTTTTCCATTCTTAAATTTTTGGCACCATTGCTTCACAGTTGGGTACGCAATACATACATTTCCATACACTGATTGCATTCGCGTATGAATCTGCAATGGCTGCACACCCTCAGCGCATAAAAATTGTAGGACCGCACGCTGATCAAACTTGGACGAATTTTCAACCACAAACGCCATTTTAAAATCGAAGTTTTAAAAATCAGAATCAAATTCATACGCCAGAAACTTATTAATGTGTTGCTTACAAACACTACTAACATTGACAAACCTGATTTGAATTATTGCATTTGTTTTCAAGATTAAGTTGATAAAAGATGGGTTTCAGTAGAACAAGCGTCCTACTATTGTACGGAAGATGGTGGTGGCAATTCTGAACATTTAGTAGAATATCTTTTTTTGGCAGTTCCCATGTGCATCTGAAGCTTCAAAATGCCATTTCTCAAAAACAGAACGATAGAATTACAAAAAAAATGGAGATTGTACAAAGAATGAAGCATCACTTGACACCTCTTGTCATAAAATTTTTGGGTTGGTGGAGATGGAGGCTAGGTTACTCACTATTTTGATGTTTTCTTTCTATCCTATAATCTAATTGCTTCGCTGTCATTTTTATTTAAGTTAAAGGATTATAACATAAGAAGAAGAAGATTATAATATAAATTAACCTGTACCTGTACAATATGTCAGGATATTCTGAAACACCTCGTGTATGTCCAACCGAATTTCTGTAGAGCAAATTACTCCATTTAACGAATTTTATTCAAGGATCCTGAAAATGGGAGTACTTTTCACGTTATTTAGCCTAAACATTTAAAAGCTGGCTATTTTTTCCATTAGACATATCAAAGTTGTATTGTATATTTTAATGACAGGTATATTGTGCCTTTCTCGCACTTTAAAACTTACTTTACTACCGTCATCGAGGATTTAACAACCCTTTGTGGGCTCCCTAGTAACTGATTTGAATTTAAGCTTGTACATACAATTTCACTAATTTAGTTTGCTGTTGCATTTGCGTTCTTGCATAGTGTACTCTTATCACTACAATCATGAATTGGCAAAATGAAGCAGAAATTGTTTAAGTGTATGTGAAAAGTTGAAGCTCTTAGATGAAAAAGAAAGACATAGCAGCGGGATTTGATACATCCCCCAACACCGCATCTACAAATTTAAAAGATTGTCCTGATCCATAGGTATACCGAATTGTCTATGTAACACTTTTTTTCACGGTCTCTTGATTCGACTGGTATTTAAATTAGAAATTAGAAACGTGTTTATTAACGTTTAATCAGTTCTTTGCGAACCTTGTTAAAAGATGCATTTCAGTACAGAAACCTTTCAATACATTGTATTGTAGTTATTTAATACAACTTGTATTTTCTTCATTTCCGATGCAAATCACTAACACTTTGAATTTGGTAATACGAAGGCTGTTCTCTTTCCGCCGAGTCAGTTATCGAAAAGAATATTGGTCTTGTACGAAACATGATTGAAAAGGACCGGCATGTTACTGCCAGGAGTATTCAAGCATCTTTAAAGATTGGTGTGAAAGCAATTGACACCATTTTACACAAACATTTGACGGTACGTAAACTTTGTGTCCGTTCGATTCACCACAATTTGTGGCATGGTGCAGATCTATATTGGATCGCTTTGACAATGGATAGTCTCATTTGGTGTACAACATCATTACAGGTGATGGAACGTGGGCATACTGCTATGATCCCGAAAGAAAGCAACAGTCGGCTGTTTGGGTCTTTGAGAACGAATCGGTTCCAACAAAAGTTATTCGTGAAAAAAGCCGAAACAAAAAGATGGTCGCTACATTTTTTAGAATTACTGGACATGTTTCCGCTGTAGCACTGGAGGATCGTCGTACTGTCAATTCTGAATGGTACACTACAGTTTGTTTGCCTCAAGTTCTCCAACATGTTCGCGAAAAACGTCCAAGAGGAAGGATCATCTTGCAACAAAATAACGCTCGGGCGCACACTGCTGCTCAAACGACTGAATATTTGAATGCCGGAAACATTGAAATAATGGGTCATTCGCCGCATATTCCAGGCCTAGCACCTAATGATTTCTTTTTATTTCCGCGTGTAAAGAATAAGATACGGGGTTTACGTTTTACATCGGACGAATAAGCGGTTGACGCATTTACAAATGAAATAAATAACCTAACGCGGGAAGATTGAAGAAAATGTTTTGAAGATTGGTTTTCGGATGTAAAAATGCATTGATTGTGGAGGGGAATACTTTGAAAACTTATAAATAAATTTGTTTTGTCAATATTTTGTGTATGACTTTACCCAGCAGAAAGAGAACACACCTCGTACCATAACATTATTTGCGTAAATCTATTATTTTAAATTTAACTTAAAACCTTTGTTAATTAAATAATATCTAATATTAGGTTCTCATTTCTTGATTTTCAATGAATACAACTCTTTCGAAGTTTTCAAATTCCAATTTCGAAAACAATGCTTGAGAAACACGGTTGCTTTCTAAAACCACCCCTAATGGATCAAAGCCTTCTTTGGCAATTTCTTTAGCCAAAATTTTAGTAATTAGACTCCCATAGCCTTTTCTCTTGTATTCGTCTACAGTTTGCAATACTCCTATTCCTACGATATTTCTTAAAACCCAGGCCACTAACGTCCCATCCGATTTTAAGAAAACTCCATATCCACCGTTGATATCGATCATTGCAACTAAATACTTGTCCGAATCTTCATATCGATGAGGCCAATTGGCATTTATAGTGTCGGCATGACTTGTATTAAGTTCTGCCACATAAACTTCCGGGGGATAACTAAAAATGTCATCAAAATTACAAATGCAGTAAATTCAATAAATACGCAACTCAATACGAGTTTACAGTATTAGTCGTTTAATTACTTACTCTATTTCAAAATTGAGAGCTTTTTCCTTAGGCATCCACCAAATACTACTAGGATTAGACTGGTAATAACGAAATGTTGTTTTTTCTAATGCCTTCAGTACACTAGCATAATGCTCGCCATAAACTGCATACACCAACAAACCTCTGTTCCAAACTATTTTTTTCGTATTTATTAATGCGTCACATAGTGTTTTGCAATCCTTTTCTAAAGTAAATACAAATAATTCGTGGCTTGAATACTGAGGAAGGAAAAACTGAATTACTTTCATTTTCATCGTAAAATTAGA
>JABXWE010013550.1:0-18172 GCA_014611495.1 Limonius californicus
CGCTGCGTGTGTCCTGAGGCGGTGTTTTCTGTACCTTATCTCCCAACAACAAACAAAATATGAAAAAATTACAGCCATTCATCAACAAGTGTCTTAGAATTATATGTGTTTTTTTTTTGTCCACTAAGAATTACCAACGAACGACTATGGCAAATAACTGGAGAAGAGCCGATAGAAAAAACAATAAAGCGATAGAAATGGAAATGGATCGGTCACACACTGCGGAAACCACAGAGTAACATTACGCGACAAGCCCTGGACTTTAACGCGGCCAGGAGAAAAAGAATAGAAAGACCGGCAGATACATGGAAGAGGAGTGTCAATAGGGAGTTAGTGAAACACAACCTATCTTGGAACGAGGTAAAGAGGAAGGCATCTAATAGAGAAGAATGGAAGAAGCTTGTCCAAGATATTACAGAAACAGAACCGGACCTTCAGGACTAACAACGTAACACAACATGAAATGCGAACAAAGACAACAACAGAGATGCGTAAGGCTAGCAACCCTACCATCTGCAACTATTTGCTTTAGAAACGCCAGAAATGGCGCCGTATGCTCCACTGGGAGCCCAAGGAGTGAAGAAGAAGAAGAATTCAAAAGTAGATAGAAATACATAAGAAATATAAATACATTTTCATAGCAACAGTGATATTTTATGCTACTGACAAGTAAGACTGTTGGCTATTTGTCTCTTGTAAGAACTGTATTCTGTGTGTCACTTCCAAGTTCATGATGAGTTTAAAAAAATTAGTTATATTCAAATAGAAAAAGTTATTGACTACGTTTAATTTCATAATGTTTTACTATCAGATGACACCCAAAACACACAAACGTGTGTACGATTAATAGTTCCCAAGGTATTTGGAAAATGCAGCTCTTTTCGAAATCTGTGTATGATGCTCTCAATATCTTCTGCATTTGTAGGAAATTTTATATATCTACAATATCTACAACATATATCGTGGGTGAGAATAACTTTGCTAACTTTAGAAATTGATCTACATATTACAGCCGGCTGACTCATAGTCAAATTTAGGTCTTGGTCAATTCCCATTCGATAGGACCCACGGCCGAAAAGTTTAAACATGTGGGCACTCCTAAATTAAATGGAGTTTAGTTCCGAAAATATTTTCTGAAAATATAAAGGTTTGAAAAAAGGCCGGGTAGACAAGTGTCTCTTGGAATGTAAGGAAAAAACAAAGGGTAGCAGAGTCTTCACAAGGGTCAGCAACGGCAGGCTACAAATAGCAATGTTTTGGTAGCTATATGCGAAAGCTTGCATATCTTTAGCGTAATAACTAATTAATACCGTTTGCGAACATAATAATTATGTGCGAGGCTCTTATCCTCCAAGCTGCGGCAAGGTACGAATTACCAATAAGGTGTTTATATGTGAAGATGGGCTGCAATGGCAATATTAGCTAATATAAGAAGTGGCGTGGTGTGGCTTGCGAGGTTGTGGTTTATACCTCATGAAGTGTTATATCTGTTTACCCGAATGGTTGGGTATTATCTGTTTGTTATTATATGTAGTTTACAAGTGCTGGGTCCCATTATTGGTGTGTCTATGTAACCAGTTGTTGGAAACAGTAGCGTCGTGAATGTAAGTAGTTATATGAGTAGATAATGTGTGGCATGGTTCATGGTTATTCCCCTGGCAATGATTGGGAGAGGTAGTCAGCTGGCAGAGGTAGCCTCATGAAGACACTTAGTTTAAATTATTATTATTACTATGAACGTTATATCAATGCCAGGAGGACATCGGCTAATTTTTACGTGGGGGAAAGATCGCTAATTAATAATTATACTCTCCTCTTCGCATGAGGGGGTGAGGGGGAATGTTCCCTGCGACTCCCTGTAAATAACAGAGAGGCTGACTGGACGTAATCCAATAGCCTGGAACCCTCTGGATGATTGATGCACCAGAAGATATGCAAATTGCAGTGGTTGCTCTACGATTACGAATAGGTGAGTACAACTGCCCAATATTTATTGATAGACCAAAAAGTCCATGTTTTATTATATGTTGCATGTCACCGGCCTGTCGCCGCCGATGAGATCTAATCGCATCCGCTGTTTGTTTACCCAATAACTGCCTAAATGAAACGCAGAAGCGCTGCTGCCGTATTTAAAAATCAGCAGTTTTTATTCGCCCTTCGTAAGGTCGCCTCTAACAAAATTAACTTTTTACTTCATACGACCAGTGAAATAGAAATCGCAATAAATCTTGTAAGGTTTACAACCAAAAAAGAAATTTAAATATCCCGATAGCTGGTTAATAGAAGAGGTAAACTCAGACACTGAAATATTAAACAGAATGGAACAGGCCAGAATAACTTTTCTCATCGTGAACGAATTTCTTGTATTACAAAACCTCAGCCTTGAGATACGATGTTGATTCGTAAAATACTACGTCCACTTCGTTTTGTTATATGGGGTCGAAACATGGACACTTAAGGCCAATATACTAAATTGATTGGAAGCGTTTGAGATGTGAGCTTTTACAAGACTTGGTCTTTCTTGGATAGATCATGCGACCATCAATGAAGTTTTGAGAAGGGAAACAGAATCTCGGACATAAGTTACGTAATGTAAATGTGGTAAATAGAGCGAAAGAAAGGTGGTAGAAGGAAATAATATTCGTGACTCAAGAATATCAGAGACTGGACCATTTTAGATGTGCATACGCTGTGTAGAGCCGCACAAGTTCATGAAGAATTTGCTGTGATTGTTACCAACCGTCATTAAATGGAGGCGGCACTTGAAGAAGACCAAGGTTTACATTAAGGAATAATATAGGGGAATACAGAGTAACATAACTTGTTTAAATTAGTCTGTAGTGTCACGTATTTCCAGATAAAGTAACAACAATGTTGGTGTAATGTTGAGAGTATAGAATCTTTAAGTAACGCATTGTATCCTAGGCTGCTATGATAATATGAAGGCCAAATATAGTAATAGTTAGTTTATTTTACCGCAATCTCGTAAAACTTGATAATCACTGTGTCTGTGATGCTTCTAACATGTAGTTTCATTGTTTCATAGACTGAATTTGTATATTATTTTTGTATGTTTCTCTTAAAAGATATACAACAATTTTCAAAGCTACTTTAAATTACCTAAACATATTAAAACGACAATATTTATTTTTTTAAATTGAAAACCAATAAATATTACGTAGTATTAAAGTAAATGTACTTACCAAATAAAAACCATTCCACACTAATGGTACAAGTACACTGTCCAGTATTCTAGCCTGTCCAAGATATCCTGTTACTATCAAAGTAACTGTTCTGATTATTTCTATAGTTATATTTGCAGAAAGAAATAAAATTGGCCATCCAAAGAATATATTAAACAATTTCACGATGTGTCCTATTTGATTGAAAGCTTTCGTTGTTGTTTGTATTTCAGTACGTACCTCTCTGGCACATGATTTTGGAATTACTAAATGCGTACTTAATCGTCGTTCGAATTTCATAGCCTGCTTTGACGGAATACTTTCCTACAATGACCCTCAAACGGTTTTTAAATGTTTTAAATCTGAATCTTAAGATAGCACAGTATATATAAATTAAAAAGACTACTATTATCATACAGTACTGTTCCAGTATTTTATGAAAGTTAACATAGAGCATTATCATACCGCGTGTTGTGGTAATTGTGGTGCCTACATAAGCTAGTACGCAAATATGCAGTACATGCACCAGCAGCATCTTTAATAGAGGAATGTCCAAGGAATGTCGGTTGTTTTCTGTTTTATGTTTAGACATTTGTCGATCTTGCTAATTAGTTTCACATACAAATCGAAATGTTTGCAACGGCGAAATGATGAAATATTACAAGATATTACAAAGGCCATTGTAGTCGTATTACTTAGAATAACATTAATGGTAGAAATGTAGCTTACAGAAGCAAATTCTGCTACAACAAAATATAGACTAATCGAATATGCACACATATTGAATAAAGCCAAAATAAGACAATATGTCTTATATACAATTAATAAAGAGGATTTGTTTTTTAAACTCTTAAGTGGCAATAGAGCTAAAAAAATTGCAATGCGATACAATGGTTTTACTAATGCCAAATCTTGCACTTCAATACTATTAAACATGTTTACCAACTGTATAGTCAAGCTATTGAAAGTTTACTATTACTTTTTAAAATTAAATTGTATTAATTATAACAGACCGTAGCGTATTTGTAGCAGTTTGTGTAACTTGCTTCGTTCAATATGTTCAGAGGGTTAACATTAACAACGATTTTATATTTTATATTGGGAAATGGATAAGTGCTCGTATGTACATATTATAAAAATATTCTGCACTCACTCATTGACATAGGTGTAAAAAGTTTATGTAGTAAATGTAATATCATGAATACTGACAACCATTAGATATATTTCATATAAGTACTACACTTATGAATGTTTTCGATATGGACAGAAGTTTAAAAATATTTAATAGTAGTAGGTATAAATAAGAACGATATCTGAGTTTCATGTCCTATACTTATAGGCACTTTAAAACGGTTAAGGGTTGTATTTAGTAAGGCCGTCTTGCACCATGAAACCGTGAAACGCTAACTGAGATATCTCGCTGCACAGCAGGATGATTAGAAAACTAAGTTAAGATCCATTTAGAGCAATCTGTTCTCCAACGGGCTAAACCACGAAAAGCGTTTTTTTCTTCATAAATGTGGATGATATTGCGTTACATATAAAACACGAATTTTAATTAACACGGCCAGTGGAATTCATCTTTATGAGTTTTTATTCTTTTGCCCCGTTAAATGAAAGTATTTTATTGACGTACATGCATCGACCTATTTTTACGTTCCCCGCAGTGACGAAGTAATCCAGTTAGCGATTTAAAAATGTTCTATTAATTTTGCTAAAATTCGCTGCAAATATAGGCAACACCTTAACCAGGGACTAGTCCCGGGAACCACCCGTTGTTAAACAATAAGCGGATTACTGATAAAGAGAATAACAGGATTATACCTTTCAAATAACCTACAGGTAGAAAGTTACAAACGCATTTATTTATCAAAATCAAACCAATGAATAATAATACACCAAGGGCGGTTCTCAAAATAACAATTTTTTACATTTAATTACAGATGATATAGTTTCTTCCACGTACATCAAATTAAAAATGTCTGTCGAATAGGTAGCTGACGTGATTGTCTTGAATCCAAAATCTCGGGTAACAATGCTGTCTTATAAAATTGTTCAAGTTTCGGAAGCATATTTTGCTCCCAAAATAAAGTATCAGTTTTTATTATTTCCACTGGGAGTCACTAGGAGTCCAAATAACAAAATAGCAAATGTCTTTTTTTATGATATTTAATTGCCCTTGGATTTGGTACATTTTGTTTCAATTTTAATTTGCCTTCCTCTACTTCAAAAAATTTAATTTTGTTATTTAAAACGGCTTCCATTGGAGTGGACATTCTTGCACTGTACGGACATTTGATTTCTATAATCGCATTTTCACCCACCACGCCATCTGGAGATGCTGCCAAAAATACACGTATGTTGGCACTGGTTTACTTTCTATCTTGAGTAAGAATTTCGTATGTTTTAAGAAACGTAGGTCTAGCGATTGCTTTTACGTCATGACGAAATTAGCCGTAAGTACGGGTAATGAATCTGAGCGAGACAGGTATATATGAAACACAGATATAATAACAGCAAGTGGGATAGAAATGTTCCGATCTTATACCAGCGCTCTCAAAATTTTACAATATAAATAATGGTCGGAACAACAGTCAATATAATAGAGAAAATTGCCTTACTCATCTATAAAATATTAATAATTTTTTAATTCCATAATCTATTTAACATTATTCTGAAAATTTCGAACGTAGAAAGCATGTATAATCATTATTTTATGGAGTATCTTAGCTAAGTCAGGTTATTTACAATTACATTATTGCTCCGTAATGATTTAGGTACTTATTTTTGAGATAAGAAAGCTAACAACGCTTGCATTTTGACCACTTAATTACTAGTTTTGGTCAGTCTACCTTAACCTGTTGTGATAAGAGGATCTCAAGATGCCTAAAAGTAAAGTTTTAGATTATAATACAAAACTTTTAATTTTAAACGTTTTGTCGTATTTTTAGTTAGAAAAAGAAAACGGCGGTCTACTGTGTAGTTCAAAAAATTGGAAAGACTGTGTGATTCATACAGAAAATCTCATTGAAGAGTGGTGGGAACGTGAAAGTTGTTTGGATACCGAAGATATTGCTCCACTTCTTATAACTTTAGATGGCGATAGTGACGACGATTTATCTGATGACTAATATTAATTATATTAATTATATATATTTTTATAATTTAATATTGTTTTCTTCCATAGTTCAAATTTAATTTGTTTACTAAATTAATAAAATGAATAATTATGTGCATATTAAAATCTCGATGTTTTATTATTTTTATCGAACCAGTATTATTTCTACCCGGCATATAATTTGTTGCGACGAGGAAACATTTTTGGTGTCGCTGGCGTACGCAACAGGGATAAGCTACTTAGTAATGACAAGCGTTGTACTTGAGCCATACACAACCCTGAAGTTTGTACCCGCCTAAACAAAATCACTTCTAGTATAGTCCTATCATACCCTAATGCCCAGCCCTACATGCAAATAATCTATACAAATTCACAAAACCTGTCACCTAATCAATCTCTAATAGAATAACAACCCATGTCTCAACACGTTTACCACAATGCCCGCATTACGAAATTAGAAGAACTGGTAGGTAAACTGTCGGAAAGGATAGACCTAATGGTCAATATTATCACAGCCCTGTTAGTCAAACCCAACAATGGCTAATTCTGTTAAAATAGGTATATGGAACGCTAACGGCTTGGTATAATGAAGCCAAGAACAAAAATCCTTTATACTACAACAAAACATCGATATTATGCTTATCTCTGAAACGCACTTTACAGAAAAGAGCTACCTACGTATGGCAGGCTACGCTATATACGACACCAAACACCCAGATGGCTTGGCCCACGGGGAACTGCAATAATAACAAAAACTTCCATAAAGCACTGCGAAAACGAGAAATTTGCACGAGATTATCTCCAACTAACCGTTGTCACCATAGCAGATTACGCTGGACATATAAACTATCAGTTATTTACTCGCCACCTAAACACAACATAAAAGAAGTGCTATATACACAGTTCTTTAAAACCTTAGGTCACAGATTTATTGCCAGGGGCGATTATAATGCCAAGCATCCGTGGTGGGCTTCTAGATCGAACGTGCCAACACTAAAAGGCAAGCAACTCTACCTCGCAATGCAAGCTAACAATTTACCACCGCTGTCGACTGGAAAGCCGACCTATTGGTCTTCAGACAGGCGAAAGACCCCCTGATCTTATAGATTCTTGTGTATTAAAATCCATACCTAGTACTCACTTGACCATCCAGTCGTGCTTTCATCTGTCATCTGACTACTCACCTCTAATCGTAACCTTGAGTACAAGTGCTATACGGAGAACAAGACCACCGTAACTCCACACCAAAAAAACTAACTGCTACGAGTTTAAAAACTTACTAAGTAATATCCAGTATGCTTCGCCACTCAAAACAACAGAAGAACTAGATGTAGCAATTGATAAATTAAACGATTTCATCCAGGAGGCAGCTTTGTCCGACCCCACCAGAATAAGAAACAGAATCCCAAAACCACTGCTCTGAAAACGCTAAACAAAAAATAAGGGAAAAACGAAAACTGAGAAAGCAATGGCAACAGACAAGATCGCCACATGATAAAGCTAAACTCAACAAAGCTGGGAAGGAAGTGAAGAAGATCCTCGAGGAGGAAAGAAATATAGCTATAAACAGATACTTACAGGAACTCTCAGCAACGATTGACACCGATTACTCGCTGTGGAAAGCGACAAAAAATATTAAATAACCACAACAACGTAATCCACCTCTAAGACTAGCAAACGGCGAATGGGCTAGAACAAACGAGAAAACAGCGCAAGCTTTTGTAGAGCACCTAAAGAAGACATTTACACCATTCCCGAGTGAAACACACCAAACGAAGAAGAAGACATCATATACAACTATATTGACCCTCCCCTGCAAATGGAGCTGCCAATAAAAAAGATCAAACTAAAGGAGGACAAATATGTAATTAACAAAAATCTCAATCAAAGAAAGGCGCCGGGCTGGGATTTCGTAACTGGTAAATCCTTAAAGTACTGCCAGAAAACATCGTGAAAACAATTACTGCTATTTAATGCAGCACTAAAACTGGAATACTTCCTAATACCATGGAAGGTAGCAGAAATTATACTGATAGCGAAACATGGTAAAATCCCCGAAAACGTTAGTTCCTATCGACCAATTAGTTTGCTACCGGTCATGTCGAAGGTATTCGAGAAACTCATATTACAAAGAATAACTCCAGTGTTGCATCAAAAGCAAATAATTCCAGAACATCAGTGCGGTTTTAGGGAGCAGCATGGGACGATAGAGCAGGTACACGGAGTAGTGCATTTCTGTTCAGTGGTGTTTTTAAATGTATCTCAGGCTTTCGACAAGGTTTGGCACCCAGGTATATAAAATTAAACGACAGTTACCGCACAACGTATACAATTTATTAAAATCTTACTTAAGTGACAGAGAGTTCTACGCAAAACAACAAGATGAATTCACAAAACTGTCACCAATACAGTTCGGTGTTTCACACTCCACAGGGTAGCGTTCTTGGGCCAGTCTTCTATCTCGTTTATACAGTGGATCTACCAGTATCTCCATCTACAACCATAGCAACATTTGCGGATGACACGGCTGTGATGGCGTCGCATAAAGACCCGGGAAGAGCATCAGCTATTCTCCAGCGTAACATAAATAAAATTCAGAACTGGCTACGAACATGGAGAATAAAAGTCAATGAACAAAAATCAACACATGTGACGTTCACAACGAAATGAGACAGCTGCCCGCCAATAACCCTAATAACCAACAAATACCCCAAGACACAAAAGCAAAATATCTAGAAATCCATCTGGACAAAAGGATGACGTGGAGACGGCATATTGAAGCAAAAAAGGAACAGCTAAACTTGAAACTCACAACGATGTATTGGCTCATAAGACGACGGTCACAACTCAGTTTGGAAAAAAGTTCTCTTATGTAAAGCCACTCTAAAGCCAATTTGGAATAATGGCATCCAACTGCGGGGCTCCGCGTCAGCCTCCAATATTGAAATTCTGGAGAGATTCCAGGCAAAGACCCTGCGCATTATGGTCAACGCGCCGTGGTTTGTGACCAACGCAATAATTAGAAGAGACTTGCAGATTTCTACAGTGAAGAAAGAAGCGCGTAAGTGTAGTGCGAAGTACAGTGAAAAACTTGCAGTGCATCCAAATCGACTAGTGCGTAGGTTAGTTAACGAATCAAATGATACGCGTAGACTCAAGAGGTACAAGCCATCAGACATAGTCAACCGATATTGACTGAAATGTGAAAATGAATAGAATAAGTCAATAGATAAGATGTTTAAAATTAGAGGCACGATTTATTGGAAGACTGCGTACGTGTTAATAATGCATCATTGTATTAATGCATTATTGTTGTTATTACATTTACTTATTGTCCTAGGACAGTAAATAAAACTGGGAATTAAAAAAAAGTTGTTGGTAACTTGAATGCAACATGACCTAAGAATTTTATTTCTAAGTTGTTTCATCGCCTCGAGTTAGAAAACGTTGGTATGTATGTAGGTTTATGAGTCTGTGTTGTGTGACGCTTTGTTACGCGGGAACTACGGGACCGATCTTATTGACATTGAGCATGCCGCCATGCAATGAAGATTCATCGGTTTGCAAACAGTAGCTTGATGATTGCTTATACAAACACACCGCCTGATAAATGTGAACTGGCAAAAAAAACCCTACCAAATGAAAAGTATATGTAGGCAAATAACAATAGTAGAACAGTTTCTAATTAATGAAAACCCAAATTTCAGTACATGTACTCTACCTACTTACGCTAAGTTATTTAATTTCAGGTAGCTCTGCTTAAATATGAATGATCTTTCCATAAATAATGTTTATTGTGTATATTTATATTTATACGTTTAATATATGTATTATTGGACTGCACTTCATTATTAGAAAGTAGTACGAAAGTTACAGCGTTTTTATAGCTGTTATAGCTTTTCCTAACTGATGTATCAGATATCTATAAATAGCTAGCTTCATATTTAAATGCAAATCCTACTAACACGACATCGAAACAACTTTACTTACCAAATAGGGGGCTATCCACATGAAACGAAGTATGTGTTGCCGTTCCGTATGATTAATTAGTTCAAGATTTACCACTTGTAGCAGTGCAATTGCAATCGTTCCAAATAGAAATAATATTTGCCAACCAAATATTGCATTGAAAATTTTAATCACTTTACACATCTTACCAAAAGACAAATTTATAGCTAGAATCCTTGCTAGATCTGACTGGTATGTGATATTCGATGCTGTTAATTTCAAACTATTACTTATTATTACAGAAGCACGTCTTATGCGAACTTCTATTGAATTTTCAAGACACATGTTGATGTTACTAAATCTTTGTTTCATCCACAAAACCTGATCGTGTATCAACAACACCATAATTATTGCAAAATAATCTTCCACGTGTTTTAGTACGAACATTTTAGCATAAAACATTTTAGAATCAGACAGGTGTTCGTACCAAGTGTACGTTAGTAAACAAGTAAATAAGAAATGCGATAATGATAATATAACTAGTAACTTTTTCTGCAACTTCTTTCCATTTGAATTGATATTTAGCAGTTTGTCTGCTTCGTCGGATAATAGCGTTAATCTTTCAAAATTTACAATGTTAAAAAATGCCGAAAGCATTGATGAAACAGTTAGTGAGGTTGATACAAAGTTATATAGGATACCCATCGCTCTGGCAGTATGTGGAAGATTTAATTTGTATACATACCAAATATTAGCAGTACATGCGCCTATTATTATTAGTGTCATAGTTGCCGAGTAAAACTTGTAAGCAGCCAACCGTAAACCGCTTTTTCTACAGCACGGGGGTGCTAAAGCAAAAAAACTGGCAATTATATGCAAATATTTTTTAAATCCAATTTCTGGCTTTTCAGTAACGTAAGTCATTCTGAGACAATAATATGAAATGTGTAACACCGTAACAATAATATAGGAGAACTAACCATTAACTGTACTCCACGGATTAAGTTTCGCTATGGAAAGGCAATTTCCTATTTTCTACAGAAACAAGTATCAATTCTAATAACCAAATGGAGTAAATGTACGTCATTTGTATGAAAAGAAGGGAACCCCTATAATTATACGTTTAAGCAATAATCATAAAAGCCGACGAAAAAAATCGAAAGTGCTTTAAATTGTGGACAAATAGTATAAAATTCATTTGGTTAGAACTCTAATTCCATTTTATTTTCTTGGAAAATAAATTATTAGGAACAACCGTCTTAGGTAGCTATTTCTTTTAGCAGAAATTAATAGATATAATTTGTATACAATTGCAACCAAGCCAATCGTTAATTGTTTTACTCTACAGAACTATATTTTCAAGAAAGTAATGCTTCAGAAACTAATTATAAAAGTGACCAACGATTTAAAGGTTCTATTTTACTTCAATTAACATGATTTGTCTACTGAAGACTTCGTATGTTTGATATTTTTACTCCTAACAAATTGAGTATTTTAAATATACGCCATTATGCAACATCAAAAGAAATTGTCGAAAGTACCAAAATGAACTGCAGAAAACAAAATGTGTGTCTTTACTTAAACCACATAATGATGAGAATGTCCGGCCAATATTAACAATACTCTAACCCGAATACGTCTTTGACGTCTTGACAATGGACGCCATTCCCTCCTTGGCTGTAACATGTAACCCGCACTTTAAGACTGTAGAATGCCCATACAGAATATAATTATGGCGCATGGGGAAAATAAACATACTGCGACATGCCGATGATATATAGCTTTACTCGGAGAATAAAAATGAAACTAAATAAATGAGAAACAAAAAATGGTATGTGAAAAAACTACCAAAAAACCACGAATTGGTAATGCCACAATACAAGAATTTCCATACGTTTTAAATAATATATCACAGACAGGACTAAGCAGGAACGAAATAAACCGTAGAATTCTTCCAGGTAAAAAAGCATTTTTTGGTAAGAGAAACCTACCTACAATGGCAATCATTGGACACCAGAAAACAATTCATAAAGACCTAGGTATAGAGTTTAACACTGTGCAGGTGTGAGACCTGGACCATCACATCTGCACAAACAACGCCATTTGAAGGGTTAGAAATATGGTGTTATAGAAGAATATTAAAAATCAGCTGAGCAGGCAAAATCACAAACGACGAACTTTTGAGCAAAACGGAAGAAGAATAACGATCGCGGTAACAGAAAATCAACTTATACTAGCAAGAAGGATAGAAAGACGAAATGTTAGAAGAAAGCCCCGATTACAATAAACAAAACAAATAATGGAAGATGTAGGATGTGGGTTGTGGGGGTGAGAATTATTCTACAGAGATGGCTAACGGTGTAGTGTCATCAGCGTAACGAAGGTTACTTAATTTTCATGCCTATTGTTTAGTAATGTTACATTTAAATAAGAAACGCATTGTCTTCTATCGTCAAGAAGAGTATAAAGTATTATATGAGGTAGGTACAAACAAAAATTACATTAATGTAGGTGCGACAACAAGATACGTTTTGAATTCATTTGGTACAATACTTGTGATTCGATTTTTAATTGAAATGTTATTTTGTAATTAGAATAAAATTGGCCAGTTTGCAATTTACTTACCAAGGTGAAAATCATCCATGTAATCGTATAAACGTCACTACCAAGTTCCTCTGTTTGTGCTGCTGCCACAGTATGCAGCAATATCAAATTAACAACTTTAAGCGTATCCACTACCACGGACCCAAAAAGAAATAAAACCTGCCAAGCAAATACTTTATTAAATAATTTGTATATTTCGCACATCTTATTAAATGCATGTACAGTATCTCGCATTCGTTGTACAGTACTCTGTCTTTTTATCTTAGCAACAGAAATATTTATATCCTCAACACAATTGCTTACAACTTCTATAAGGTTTATGGTATCACCACTTTTTAAATATTCTCCAATATTATCTTCTAAAAATTCATTTGTCTTTTTAAACCTATTCCTCAAGCTGACGGAGGAATAATAAAATATCAGTGCCGTTATTAGTTTAAAAAATTCCATTACATCTTCTACAGCATATTCATAAACTGTTGTTAAATCTTCAAGGTGCAACATGTAATAAATATCCACAATAAGTAAACAGATAAACCAACAACCGCAAAACAAAGCTTCTGCGAACGATCTTCTAGTACTCCTGTTTTGCTTTATCTTTAAAACGTTATCAACTTCCTCTAACATCGCCATAAACAATTTCATCGCATCATTCTGCAACAGCGCCGTAATGTTGCCGTCGATTACTCTGGCAATATTCAAAGAACAAGCTAATAAATAAATCACTAATTCAGTCGATACTTCATTAGCACTAATACGCAAAATTATGAAAAAGCAGGAAACAGCTACTATTGTGCCTGTTATCGCAAAATGGTATATTTTATATAATATTAACTTGGAAGGTGTGTTTTCTTTATACGGGGGCAACAACGCGAAAAGAACCGCAGTTTTATACAAAAAGTTCGTGAAGGTAAAATTGCATCGTAAAGTGGTGCTAACCATCTTCCCCGTTAACAAAATTTACATGAGCCGAACAAACTTACACAGCCAAATATTCTAATACTAGCGAACTGATATTGTAAATAATTCAATAATTACAAAAAATAGGTAGACTAACACTAAATTGTAAAAGGTAAAGTAGGGAAACTGAATGACATATTTTATATAATTGCGTTGTAATTGTAGGGTGGAAAACAGTAAGCAATCAAACAAACATTAAAGTTATTTTATATACATTAGCTTTCCCGATCAAAAACGGACAGTACTAAAATATACGAGGCTGTTTCAAATGAAATCCGGATTGCGTCTTTAACTAAGTTAAATACATTCCCTATTACCAATAATGCAAATAGTGACTTATTTCACACATTTAGGGAGGCCATGAACTGATTATTAAGTGTCCAGAAACGAAAAACACATTTAATTTCTCATTTGATAGCTATGGTGTCACTTCAAAGTTGCACCAGCGAAGAAATGCGTTTTGTGATAAGATTTTTAACTGCAGAAGGAGTGAATCCTTCTGAAATTCATTTAAGAATGTCTAAGGTGTACGGAAGTAGCTGTTAAGCTCGTCCAAGTGTGTTTGAATGGACAAAAAAGTTTAAAAGCGCCACCGAAACTGTGAAAGATGCACCACGACCAGGACGAGCAAACCGTGTAATCACTGAAAAGAACATTAGAACTGTGCAAGAGCTCATTTTACAAAACAGACGCATAAAACTAAAAGAAATTGCTTCAAAAATTAATGTGAGTATCGGTTCTGCACATAATATTGTTTCTGAGCAGTTGAAATACCGTAAAGTTTGTGCAAGATGGGTCCCTAGGCAATTAACCCTGAACTTAAACAAAGGATTGAATCTTGTACTGTTCTTCTCTCACGTTATGAAAAAGAGAAAGCTGCCTTTTTAAAACGTATAGTGACTGGTGATGAATCCTGGATTCACCATTTTCAGCCAGAATGTAAGCAATCATCAAGAGAATGGCGTCACTCAGCATCACCAAAACCCAAAAAATTTGAAGCTGCTCTATCGGCTGGAAAGGTAATGTTGACTGTGTTTTGGGATAAGAAAGGAGTACTTGTAGAAGATTTCATGATGAAGGGTACCACAGTCAATAGTGCTTCATACAACCTATTAAAATATAAACTGAAGCCCAGCTATAAGGACAAAAGGACTCGGATTTCTGTCAAAAGGTGTTTTGCTCCAACACGACAATGCTCGGCCGTATTGCTCAAAGACAGTAATAAAAAAACTTAGATTTGAAGATACTGAACATCCTCCGCATCCTTCCGATCTAGTACCAAGCGATTACCATACGTTTGGAGCCCTTAAAAGAGGTTTAGGTGAGCTGCGTTTTCCGGATGATGAGAGCGTGAAAAATGCGGTGCATGAGCGGTTTCGCACAAAACCAAAAAAATTCTTCTTCGATGGAATAGAGGCTTTGGTTGACAGACAGAAAAGTTTTATTGAGAGGCAGGGGGACTATATAGAAAAGTGATAACATTTTTTTGTCAATTCAGTTATTAAATAAACAAGTATAATCACAATCCGGATTTCATTTGAAACAGCCTCGTATATTAAACAATTTTGAAGAGCCTATTTAGATGATAATTGTAAT
The DNA here is from genome assembly GCA_014611495.1 of Limonius californicus. Taxonomy (NCBI): domain Eukaryota; kingdom Metazoa; phylum Arthropoda; class Insecta; order Coleoptera; family Elateridae; genus Limonius; species Limonius californicus. The sequence continues at coordinate 15,409 of JABXWE010013550.1, forward strand.
AAATATTGTAAATATTTTGACAAGGTCAATTCAAGATCCTGAGTCTTAGTTTGGAAAACATGGAGCTGCCTATTGTTGTAGGTGTATGGTCTTGAGCTTGCCAGTATCCCGCTTCGGTTTCGATCTCTGATAATATTTTTAAATATTAAGAATAATAAAGTCAAATACTAACAGATTTGAGCTTGTTGTGAAGCCAACAATATAGTGCAGTGTTAATAATGTTACAACTAGGAAGGAGCACTACGAAAAGAAATTTAAAGATGACAATGGAATGACAGAAGAGAATACAGCATTACAGACAGGACGAGTAAATGAAACAATAGAAAATGAAAATATACATGACGAAATAACGCAGGAAGAAGTAGAATATACGATTTGGAAGCTAAAGGTGGGAAAAACCAGTGGAGAGGATGGAATAGCACCGGAAATGGTTAAATAGGGAGGTACAAAAGTGAAAGAATGGATATGGACATTATATAAAACACATGGAAAGAAAATACAATACCGAAAGATTGGGAAAGAAACATGATTATACCTCTACATAAGAATGGCGCAACAACAGAAATAAAAAATTACAGAGCGACTTGCCTATCATCAATCCCATTTAAAATATATACCAAAATAATAGAGAGAAGACTGCGAAGAGAAATAGAAAATAAAATGGAAGAAGAACAAGCCGCGTTTGGAAAGGGTAGGCAAACGAATGACCATATATGCATAGTAAGAGAAGTAACAGGGAAAATTATGGAAAAAGGACAAAATCCAGACTTAACATTCCTAGATCTGAAATCAGCCTTCAGCAACGTCTCAAGAGATTTAATGTGGAAAATACTAAACGAAAGAAACATATCAGAGAAATTAATAAAAGTAATTAAAGGCATTTACAATAGAGTAGTAGGCGTAATACGGATAGAGGGAAAGGTATCAGAAGACTTCGAAATGAAGAAGGGGTTGAAGCAGGGAGATAGTTTGAGTCCACTATTATTCGTAATATATGTAGACAATATAGTCAAAAAAAGCAAAGTCTGAACACCAAAATTAAATATCGGCAATAAAGATCTACAACCGGTGTTTATGCAAAGTGTGGTATACGTAGACGATATAATACTAATGACGGACACAGAACTAAAAATGCAAGGCCTGTTAAACACTTGGGTTAAAAATAAAAGGAAAAATATCGGAAGTAAAAGAACACAGAGGTATATTTTGTAAAGCAGAGATATTAAAAGAAGTATCAACGTACGAGTATTAGGTACAATTATTAACAATAAAGGGAAGATAGACCAAGAAGTATTAAATAGAATTAAAAAAGCAACTTGAATGTACTACCAATTAAACAAGATAGCGTTGGGAAAGAAAGAAATAAAGAAAGATTCGAAAAGGAGAGTTTACGACACGATAGTACTCCCCACCCTACTATACGGGAGTAAAACATGGCCAACGAAAGAAAAACCCGCAATAGAGATGAAGTATTTGAGGATAATTGCAAGGATTATTAAAATGGATAGATGGCCCAACGAAAGGGTAACGAAAGAAGTCGAACAAGAACCAATAATAAACAAAATAGAAAAAAGACAATTACACTGGTATGGGCATATTATGAGAATGGACCACGAGACGCTAACAAGACGGGTAATAGAAGCAAGAAGAGTCGGTAAAAGAAAACTGGGTAGACCTAGAAAGAAGTGGGGAGATAGAATAAAGGAAATTGGGCAGAGAAGAGGGAAAACGATAGGGGAGATGAAGAACATGGCCGGTGACAGAACACGATAGAAGAATTGGATCGAGGCCAGAAGTCCGACGCTGTAATGGGACAAGGACATCCGAAGAGAGAAGGAAAAAAAGTTAATAATGTTCAATAATTCGGCTATAGTGTATAGCTTTAAATAGCTTTATGTATTCTTCTTCTTCTTCTTCCGGTGTGCTGCATTCCTATTAAAATATTATTTCTACTTCTGATAGTATTTTCTATATATATGTTAGTTTCGTTTTTTCTATCATTTTCGTTTACTTTGTGCAAATCTGTACAACATCTATTAATTCTTAAATTTCTTAAGTCCTGGTTTAGTTCATCTTCTAGTTTCCATTTCCTATTATTTTTCTACACACAGTTTCCCAATCCGGCTTGCAACCGTGGGATCTTAGTGCTAAAAACCTTCTCTGGAATTTTTGTCATTCGGATTCAACGTTAAACTGTAGGTTTTCCTCGCTTCTACCTTAGAGCGAAGGAGAAATATGTGGCAGAGAAGAGGCCGATGTCCAGCAGTGGGACAGAAAGGCTGTGAATGATGATGACGATGATGTTATTTTTATGACTCCTTTATCACCTAACCATTCTATTTTCAGGTTTGTGTTCTTAGGAATCCGCGAATTTTCTATATCCCTTTATTGCTGAAGTATGCTTTATTGCATTTCGTTATTGTTTATTGTATTATATATTTATTTCGTACTAACTGTGCAACGTTTTCTATAACGTACGACCTTCATTTTTAAGTATGTTCAACAGAATGCATAGCAATGTAGGTAGATCATTTCGCATAATGTTTAACAAGCAGGAACACATAGATCCGTTTTCATTTTTTGGAATTATAATAAAACAGGTGTGTTAAAAGTTAATTGAGAATGTTGTGCTAACAGCAAATTTAGTTTTTAATAAACTTTTCATTGTGTGTTTATTAAGGAAAAGGAGTGTCAGGCTTGTAAGTGACATTTAAAAAAATACTGTATATAGTTTTAACAATATGTATTATTCTCTTAGATTTTT
>JABXWE010013551.1:0-19391 GCA_014611495.1 Limonius californicus
AGTTCAGAAAGATGGAATGAAAAAGGAACTTATCTGAATGTAGTGTAGAGCAGCACCGATCGGGAAGAAAGCCTGGGCGAGGACCAAACACAGTGAGGCAATTCCGGCGGAACTTGCGGCAGGAACAGGAGCAAACGGGCAGGCAAACGGGCAGGAGAACGTCGGAAACATTTTCTCTAAACAATATCTTCAAAATTTCGAGGAATTATGTAGTAACTACGTGCGGGGCCACCAAATATGGTGCTAGGACCTTATTAGAAGGTCTTAACACCAAATAACTTATAAATAAACGACGAATTTGGAGAGATAAAATTTATTTGTGTATTTACATAAGAAGGAAAACCGTAACTGTTTATAATACATAACGACCGTTGCCCCCCCAACGCACTACAGTACCTAAGCTTAATTCTACCACCTTCAATTTTTACAGATATTTGATATTGTTTAGTGGTTTTGTGGGAAGACTGTTACGTCAATTATGACATCATTCAGCATTCACATCTAAGCAAATTGCTGGCTTGCCTTGTGAAAGTGCTTTTGTAGAATCGCAAAGTGTACGCTTGCCGTACTTGGACTTAATATTTAAATACTTGTTTTTTTAGCATTACAGATTGAAAAAAACAACATTTAAAAAATTTGTTATTAACGTTCAACGTTATTGTTAAATCAACAGTTTTACAGATATTTCCCTTAGCTTAATTCTACCGCCTTCAATTTTTACTATTACTTGTTATTGTTTAGTGTTTTCATGGAAAGACTGTTACGTCAGTTATAACATCATTCAACATTCACATCTAAATAAATTGCTAGCTTGTCTATTGTGTGAACGCTTTGAATTTCACGTAGAGTCCCAAAGTGTATATTGCCGTACGTGGATTTAATATTTAGAAGCTTGTCTGTTCAGCATTACCGATTATAGAGTAAATGTTTGAAAAACACCAACTATTTTCTATATATTGCTGTGATATTATAAGGGGAGAGGGCTTCAATGCTAATTGGGCAAAGCGCCATCTGAAGGTTTCATTATGATTTGTTGTGTAAATTAATAATATTTAAAAGAAAATGGGATTTGATAGCTTGGCAGTTTTCCCATCTGTCATAATCTTTGTAATTTCATTGGTTGTCAAGTAAAAGTAAGCTTTCTTGCTTGCTTTGAAAGAGCGAGATCTAGGATGCGGTTTTCCAAGCATCTCTATGCACTTAGGCCATATGGCCCATTGTACACTCTAACTAAGAATTTTGCCTATCTGCTTTACTTGTTATCCGACAGAAGGCGCATTTTCAGATTTTGCCCCGCTAGAAAAATCTCGCCGACCTCAGCCAGGTTCGAACCCGCGTCCCTCGGATCTGAAGGCAAATGCGCTAACCACTAGACCACCGAGGCCGGCCAAAAAAGTAAGCTGCTAAATTCGATTAAATAATTGAATCATTCATCTTTGAATCGCCGTCGGGGTAAGACGTGTTTTTCGGGCCAATGTAACCTCATTCCCCGCCGATCAACGATTACTAAATTTTAAATTAGAGATTACTTTTGTTTTTTTTTTGGAAACTCATAAAAAAATGTAATATTTAAAAAGAGAATACAGCATCATCAAACGAAGTGTGGTTTTAATCGTCGCAAATAAAAAATCGTGAAGAACGATGTGAAGGGAAAAGCCGGCAGTCCACGGAAAGCTGCACCGACCAGGTGGTGGTGAATGCAGTCTGTGTACCGGATGGGTAGCTGTGCAGGGACATTTTAGCGTGCCTAACTACAGTGTAAAGGTTGGTGCTGATAAAAGATAAACTAGTTACGGTGATATTAAAGCAAAGTGAAGCTTGAAAGAATTTGCAAGAGGTATTTTTTTTTAACATTTATACTTTTTAAACGAGTCGAGGTCACGAATGGGGACATTTCCTGATATGACAGATTTGTGTTCAGGTTAGTACGCCCAGAGATTGTCTATGAATATTTATATAACTATTGATTATCTGTATATAATTATAAGCACCCTATTTACTTATTATATGCAAGTGTTTTGAATCTATTAAAATGCTATCTGTATGTACTAGACTGTAGACTGTAGATTGTATCGGGGTCATTCAGATACAGATTGCCGCTCTTCACTTCGACCTGCTGAAATCTTCTGTGAAACCCTTCTGGTCTAGGGAATCCGTCATGTGTTAAACTTCTTCCAAACTTTAGGATTTTCCGCGGAGCCATTTTGCATACTTCTTCTTGGTGTAAATGGTAAATAAACGTCTTCGCCTGCTTCAAACCTGGAATGCTATTCCAGTGGGTAAGATTTTGAACATCTTCCCGGCTTCCCAGGTATAATATTGCTTCTTACGATGCCACAGAAAGGCACAGGACCAATGAAATGAGAGTCCGCACTTGTTTCAGCAAGGCGATCAGCGGTTTCGTTTCCCATAATGCCGTCATGGTCAGGCACCCACATCAGGGTTACCTTCTTGTTCGTTTCTTGCCAGCTGATTTATAGTTTGTAGACATTCCCAAGCAATTTCAGACTTCAAAGATTTAATTGCTGCTTGACTGTTGATGTCATATAGATTCTGGCTCTAGTTAGCCTTTTCTGAAGCGTATTTGACCACAAACATCTATGACATGAGTCTCCTATTGAAAGGTGGTAGGTGTTTTGACAGCCTTGCACCAGACCCGTTATTTGTTTTGTATCGATCTGTGTAGAAAACGACCGATTCTCTTTCTAGTGTAGGCTCTTCTGAACTCTATGTTTGTCGGGCCGAAATAACTACTTCAAACAGTCGTACAACAGTTGTAGTTGAATCTAGCTGGCATTAATATGTCAGTTAGTTTGGATGGTAGTTCCTGTTCAAATTGCTTTAAGATTTATATGTGTTCAATGGGATCTCATGTTTCTAATTTCTTATTCCGCTACATTTTGGAGACACTTAACATACCGTTCTTTCTTATTCGTAAGTGAGGAAGAAGATTTAGCATAGCCTCTAATGTAGGAGTTGGGTATCTGTACGTACTAACATTAAAGATCACTTCCTGTGTGTAAGTAGATGATGAAAAATGTGTTAATAATAATACATCTTCTTTCAGTTACTAGCTTAAATGCATTTTATTCCTATATTTTACTAACAGTAACTAAATTAACTGTATATAGGATACGGAATTTAGAAAATCCAATACTGGGAATAATTTAACAATTTAACGGAGATGCGTGAATCACAGTACTAGATTTTTATTTGAATAAACATTCTTTGACGAATAAAATGCTAGACGAACTAGGTAATGTAATGTTATTCTAAACGTAACAGGCTAAAACATAATGATGCAAAAAAATAAGAAATTAAAGTTTCTAAAGCAGCACAACTTCCGGGAGATTCGCTTGGTTCCATTTTGGATGTTAATCAATATTATAAATAATTCATTAGTTCATTAGGGCATAAAACAATACCTTTTAAATAAATCATCAACTGTAAAGGCAGAGCAAAAATAACCATTTCAATCCAACAATGTTCGATGCTTCAGATGATAATTTCCATTATATGCTACCATTAATGGAAAACAAGCAACTCGGTGTGATGTAATTGGGGTTGTTTTCTTTTGTTTGAATTTAAAACGAATGGATGGTATCTAGAAACACTTTGTCTTTATTTATGTCAGTGTATTTCCCCGGGAACAAAGGCTGCTAAACGAATTTGCGCGAAATATATAAAAATATTACGACTCCGAGAGTTCCAAAGGGATTGCACGAAGAGCAGTTAAGATTACCTACAAAACAAATTTATTCAGGTATGATGCTTTTTCAGGTCGCTTACAGCTCATGGCGAGATTAAAATTGTTATTTTATTTTTATATCTGCAGGGATACACTAAACAGCTTATCACACAAAACACGGTTACTTAAAAAACGGCGAATCCTTGGCTACTTCGGGTTTAAAGCTTTGCAGGGTCAATGTAAATTTACATACATGCCTGATTTTCAATATTACTCTATTTAGTTTTTGCTGAACACCTTCTTAATCAATGAACACAAGGAAATACTGAAAATTAAAAGGGTTTCTTTTTTTTTTTTTTTTTTAATTCTGATTATGCCAGTTCAGCACTTGTGCTATGCATGGCATTGTTAATACAGAAGATGTAACAGCTATGTAATAATTTTGAAGTGCGAACCCATCTATCACTAATGAACTATTTTTAATGTGTATATTGGTCTATTATCTGCTGCTTAATTCCAGGTATCACTGATTTTAATATTCATACACTTATTTAGGGACATATAGTTCACTAGTGTATATCATTCACTTTCACTACTATCACTCGATAACATATCAACCGGTAGTTTCCTTTTAAGTCTGGTGTGCAACGATCGTCTTCCTATGTTGTAATGCACTGCGCCACTACACTGGTTGAGGTTGCTGTAGAATTTTTTAGAATTTTTCGAAATAAATTGCTGAATTTTGGGGATGCCGGTTTCTCTATGCAGTTGTGAATTCCTTACAAACCACTGGGCATTGGTAATGATGCGTAGCACTTTATTTTGTATCACCTGCAGTTTATTTATATTAGTTTTTGATGTTGCACTCCACACGCTGCAGCCATAGGTGAGAATGGGTCTGATTATCGACGTGTAAATTAGGGTTCCACATTGTATTTTGAGCGTAGATTTCCTATTTAGAATTGGATATAACATGGCCAGTCTTGCGTATGATTCCGATAATTTTTTGTTTATGTGATAGCTCCAAGTTAATCTTCGATCTAGATATACCCCCAGATACCGCACCGCGCTGTCTTTCGGATTCCAGGAGATAGGCGTGTTGTTAATTACGATGTTTTGCGGGTCTGCAGGTCGGCGAAGAGTGAAGATTTTTGATTCGCATTTATCAGCATTGATTTGTATACACCATTTTATTAGCCACTGGTTAAGTTGATCTACACTTTCTTGGAGTTTGCTTGCCGCGTCGTTTATGTCATGGTCTTGTGTGATAATCGCTGTATCATCGGCATACATCGCTAGTTCTGCATTAGGTGGTGTTGGAATGTCGTACATAAATATGTTATACAGGAGAGGACCTAATATGGATCCCTGTGGGACTCCGGCATTAATGGGTTTAATAGAAGATGTAAATGAGTTGATTCTGACTTGAAAGGATCTTTCTGTTAAAAATGATTTTATGATTAGTAATAAGTATGAAGGGATGTGTACAGTTGACATTTTAAATAATAGGCCGTTTGTCCAGACGCGGTCGAAGGCTTGAGCCACATCGATGAAGGTTACTAGTGTGTTCATTTTATGTTCATAGCCTCTTTCAATTATTTCAGTAATTCGCAGTATTTGGTGGCTAGTTGAGTGTGAACTTTTAAATCCAAACTGAATTTGGGGAAGAATATTGTTTTCCTCTAGAAATGTATTTAGGCGAGTTTGAATAATTCGTTCCAGAAGTTTGGAGACAGATGACAGCAAGCTAATAGGCCTATAATTCACCGGATTAGTATGTGCTTTGCCGGGTTTGGGAAACATTAGTATAATAGCTCGCTTCCACGTGGAGGGAAAGTACCCAATTCTCAGACACGCGTTGAATATTGCTGTCAGATAGGCTATTGTTTTGTTCGGTAAATGTTTAAGAAGTATATTTGGAATCATGTCTATACCGGGTGCCTTTTTAATTTTCAGTTTTTTAATATACTGCTGTATTTCTAATGGAGAAACTGGTTTTGTGAGTATTATGTCATTCGGATTGTAGTTATTGATTCCTTCTTCAACATGTCGAACGTGTTCTATATTATTTCCGTCATATGTAGTGGTAAAAGTTTGTTCTAATTGTTGGGCAAATATTTCACATTTGTCTTTGTCTTCTGGATACGTGCGATCTTGGGTTCTGAGTGTTGGGATGATCATTGGTTGCTTAAGGATTCTCTTCGTAGCTCTCCACATATTAGGGTCTCCTGGACTGAGGGTTTCTATGTAGTGCCTGTACGAGTCTATTCTGAATTTGTCTAATTCGCTTCTAACTAATCTAATCAATTCATTGAGGCGAGCTTTAATCACCGGGTCTCTGGTATTTTGCCACAATCTTCGAGTAGCATGCTTCTCTCTAATCATATTTAATATATGAGCTGGTGGGTTTACGTGATTTTGTGGTCTATGCCGCCTGGTAATGATATTCGCTTGGTGTATTGCTTCGGTGGTTGTTTCCGTAAAGGTTTTTACCGCTTTATCAATGTGTTCTTTGGTAATTAGGTTAGTTGGACAGGTTAGCAAATTGTTCATTGAAGTTCTAAATTTGTCCCAATCTACTGGACCTTCTATTAATCTGGGAAATTTAGGGTAATAGTGGGGAGAATAGCTTAAGGTGCATACAATAGGTAAATGGTCCGAATCCAGTTCAGTTAGGACTGTCTGTTGTATTGGTAGAGTCAAGTTCTTATGTAGGATTATATCAAGTATATCAGAGAGTTGATTGATTCTGTATGGAAAATACGTATGGTCTGCAGGTGCTGCGATATGTAGAGCTAGTTGGGCAGTAAAATTGTTAAGTTTAACACCGTTGGGGTTAGTTTTTCTACAACCCCAGTTAGTGTGCTTACAGTTGAGATCGCCTACTAATAATGTAGGCTCGGAACCTTCAAAGATAGTTATGAGTTCATTTAGTACGAGTTGTTTGTCAGGTGGCTTGTATGCACTAACAATTTTGATTGTAGTGTTGTTCTTCATGATTAATTTAATTGCTACTGCTTCTAGGTGGCAGATATTTTCTAGGTCAATAGGTGTTACTGCTAGATTCCTTTTTAAGATTATTGCAGATCCTCCCCATCCCAATGCTGCTTCTCTGTCTTTTCTAAAGATTTTATAACCCGGAATAGTGAATTTTTCGTTGATAATTAGATGTGTTTCTGTAACGCACGCTATATCTATATCATGCCTAGCGATAAATGAAATAAATATTGATCTCTGAGTTTTTAATCCATTGGCGTTCCAATTTAACAGGGTTAACTTTTCTATAGCGTTTTGATTATTTACCGCCATTTTGGAATAACATAGGAATTAATGACATAATGCAGTTTTTGATTTGTTCGATGTAAGGAGAAACCATTGCAAGAATGGTTTGGAAGATTTGTGATGTAGATGAGTCTGAGCTATTCATATCTTGATTATTATTATTTATTTGGTGGACTTTAGGGATGCTGTGATTATTAGCTACGTTGCTGGCATACGTTGAGTTTGAGGTAATATTCCCAGTTATAGTGGCGTTGGGGTTAATGGATCTAATTATGCGTGGAGAGGATTTATTGGTGAGTTTTTTGATGTAAGGACAACCCCTATAGTTAGCCGTGTGTTCCCCTCCGCAGTTGACACATGCGGGTTTGGTTTCCACGAGTTTTTTGCATTCACGGTAGTGATGGTGTTCGGTGCACTTAACGCAGCGTGGGGGTAAATGACAGTAGTTTTTTGTATGTCCTAGGCGCTGGCAGTTTGTACACTGGGGAGCATCGGAGTTCCTACGCCGGGGTTCAACTGTTACTACGCAGTATAGTAATCTTGTGAGGTTAAATATATCTTTGGCCTTTTCCGATTTATTTAATTCAACTGCTATAAGTGGCATTGGCATTTTTTTGGCGTTTAATAATCGAGTTGTTTTAATTACGGGGTATTTTAATTTAAGTTCTGTTTCGATTTCTACTTCTGAAAGTGATATAGGAACATTGCGTATTATTATTGAAATGTTAGAGTCTTCAGGGTTGTGGTACGTGTAATAATTTACCTTATGTTCTTCATAGTATTTTGTCAGGTTTCTGTAGTCCTCGGCATTATTTAAATTTATTCTTAACTGGTTGCCTTTAAGTGATGTAGAAAAATCTTCTTTGACTATACCTTTGACATCTTTGATAATATTCTGATAGTGTGTGCCATTGGGTAGAAATATTGGTGGGACTTTTGGCTTCGCTGTTGTCTCGTTCGTTTTGACAGAATTGTTCGCGTTTTGTGATGACTCAGATTGGGAATGATTCCCTTGGGTTGTTCCTAGAGCATAGTATCTGTTTTGTGTAATAAGCGTGTTTTCATTGAATGCATATCGTTTATTTATGTCTTCATCGTCTGGAGATGATAAGGGTCGTTTTTTGGAGTTTAAATCTGTGTTCGACGTGTCTTCGCAGTCCATTTGTGTTGAATTAGGGGATGCATGAAGCCCCTTATAGATTATGGTAGAGGGTTTCAGTTGAAAGCCATTACTGTCGTTCATTTATACAGCCGAATAGTTGTAAATTAAACTGGAATCACAATAATTGAAAAATGTTAATGGTTTATCAAAGAGTTTATAAACACAGCTGGGCCACGCCGCTATCGCGCCGATAGCGGCGTTATCACTCACGGTTGTTTCACTAATACCAGCGTGTGGTGAACTAAATAATTGATTAATGTTTCTAGTTATTATTATAAATTGTCACTATGAGATTGATGATACACAATTAAGTACGTCCGTGTTCAAGCAAGTCGCACTCGGAACTCATAAAAGGGTTTCTATTAATTCTATGAAACATGCATGTTATATACTATATACTATATATACTCTTTACTTACATAAGTCATACAGTTTATTAGATTTATCGAAGCATAGTCGAGTTACTATAGCTATTTTGTTGCCTGAAACACAAAATATTTATGTGGTAAAAGTTGGCGTTGAATTGCTTGGAAAACCTGGACGAACGCCTTCAAACCGTTCATTTAATAAAGCTGTATAGGCTGCTTTGATTTGTCTTGCTATCGCAGTATTGGAGTTTGTGTTCCATATCTTAAAACATAGCAATATTTAACCTACCCATAGCAGTCTGGAGAATGATCATAGGATGAAGTGAATATAAATGCCTATATTACATATACCATATTGTGTTCTCAATAATAGAAACATGTTATCAAGGTTAGCACATGAATAAAAGAATTGGTGGGCTTTAGCAACGATTGGTAGAGAATCAAGATAGGTTAAAAGACAGATCTAAAAAAGTAGTCCAAAGGTGCATTGTATCAATGTTAACATGTTGTTAAACTTCATTTGAGTGGAAGCATGTTTCATTGTAAAGAAAAGCGTGTAATGCATATGCATTTGCATCTATCTAATTATGGTTCTACACGCAGTTCCTTATTTAATAAGCAGGAAATTGCAATCTTTTTATATGTGAAGCAAAAACTTCAATGTAGAGATAGCTCGAATCCATCGAAGGTTTCCAAGCAACATAAACGTCAATGTTAGCAAGGTACGAAGGTTTAAAATACATAGATAGTAATTCCATTAAAATAATTGTATCAACTGAACTACGGTAGTTGTATAACCGTTAAGTAATTGTAGTAAATGTTTCAAGTAGTGTGGCAGTAAAGACATACACTTTGAAGAGCATTCAGATATTGCAAACGAAATAAATACATTTTGCACAAACTTCCCTAGTTTTATACCTTCTTGGCTCTCTTGCAGATAGTAACGAACTTGATATGTTGAAAGGGATTGTTCTTTGGGTTGCGTATCTTTGGTTTCTGGTACTACAAATGCCATGACCTATGGGTTAAATAGATACGAGGGTTGGAACTTTAATAGTGGCAACACTGCTGTAGAGACGCCATGCAACGGAACCAAATAATGTCGCTTATAACACACGTTAGTTACATACCTACAGTACCTCTGAGCAAATGAACTATCCCTTCCCATATCATGCGCATGCGCACTAACGAGAAGAACAGAGCCCCGTGTTATCTGGTGGTCTAATGTAGTGTTGTCACGATGTCTTCGAAACAGGAACAACGGAGTTGGATAAAGATTAAATGTACCAGAGGTCGTACAGCCCGACAGTGTCATCAAGGTCTTCGAGAGGCTTGTGGGGAATCTGCATTGCCTTACAGAACAGTGGCAAGGAGGGTAAAAGCCTTCAACGAGGAACGCGAAAATGTGGCAAACAAGCGTTGCCCAGGTCGCCCTAGTGTCAGTGAAGAAGAAATGTATGCTCTTGCCGCGTTACTGGACTGTGCTCGACGCCATACGATTCTTGAGCTAGTCCGAGAGACAGGATTAGCGCATACGACTGTGCTTAACATTCTGAATGAACGCCTGGGCATGAGAAAAATTGCATCACGATGGGTTCCGCATGATTTGACGTAAATGCAGAAATTCCTACGATGCGACGTTGCTCGTAACCACCTCGAGCGCTATGAGCGCGAATGAGAGGCAGGCTTTCGTACGCCGTATCATTACGCTGGATGAGACATGGGTCAGATCGTACGAGCCACAATTGAAACGCCAATCGAATGAATGGCGTGATTACGGGTCACCACGAAAATTGAAAGTTCGTCAGAACCCCAACAATGTGAAAGTAATATGAGCCTAACATTACTTTGTAAATTGATATAAATGGTATTATTTCCTGTTAGCCTCCTTTACCATAGTTTCAATAATATAGAATACATATATCCGGATACTTAATTGGATCTAGAATAACTGGATCTATACACAGGCCAACACTGATTGATACCCATCTTTCTTATTTAATTATATTGAGCGTTTCTTCTTCTATATATAGTATTTCTACAGTTTCTTCGTTATTGCTTACCTATAGTGCTGTTCTTCCTTTTTACTAAACTATTACATAATTATTATGTCATTGGTCTGTCGCAATATCTTATTGTCGTTCTACTAGTTTCGTACTCTGTAACAGTCGGCGTGCTTCGGTCGACTGTGCATTCTAAAACAAGCTATAGATTTTGAATAAAACAAAATTGGTACTTTACTATATTAAATTTTATGCTGTCAAACTAAAGAGATAGTTTATTATAATGTTAGATAGTGAAAAGTTTCATAAAAACTTACACAGTTTCAGCAGTGCAAGGTACAAGGTATTGAATATTCTAGTACGAATCGCTAGAATACATCGGGAGATACCCTAAGATACGAGGATATATCTGCCAATAAGCAAAGGTAGTGATAGTGAGTGATAAGGAAGGAGGAATACCGAATAACTACCTACAACTTCAACTTGGGGACTACCAACCCGCCTAAAACGGTATGGTTAAAAATAAATACACAACTAAATTATGTATAGCATGTATATTTGCTGAACTAGTTATAAATAAATTAAAAAATAGTTTTTGATAGATAGGTTGATTTATGGATATAATTCACTAGTAACTCGATTTCATTTCCACTGTTAATTGAACAACGATCTCCTTCTAAGTCACTGTCACTTTCTCATATATGTATCTTCAATACATGTTCCTCTCCATCTTTTGCAACAAGAATAAATCGCAAATAATATTAAATTAAGATACTACAATATTGTACAAGTAACATCCCCAAATCGACCACACAGGTTAAAACCAAAAGTGCCTTTGAAAATCAGTTGACTATGTAAAAATGATATATCGGGAAATCATATATTGAACAGTGCATATTATATTGGTACAGTAACTGAATTATGATCAATAGCTATAGCTTTTTCAGCTACTCCAACTGTTTGATTTATTGTGAAATTAATAGCGGAAGCCGTTAGCAATGTTTTGCAGATAAGTGTTTTCATGGTTTGCTGTTTTCAATACAGTGTTTTGTTGGTAATTTTAAACTAGTGCGCGGAAATTAATAATTAATCACATAATGAAATTTAACACTGTTTTGAAATGCTATTTAAACAGTTGTTGCTAAGCATTTCAATGGTTGTTCATTTACCACCTTCATATTTCTATCGATCATGGAATGCGTAGTAAGCTTATTTTGCACATCATTACCAGTGAACCGTATATTTAGGTTATTTTGTCATGAATGCCTAAAGGAAAATTTCCTCACAATATCGTGCTTATTCTACAACATACAAATATTATCATTTTAAAAATTTTAAATATATCTCTCCAAATATTTCAGCTAGATTTGTCATTAATCCACATTTAAATACTTCTTTTATTATTTTTCTTAGGAAAAGTGGGTTATTTGAACTAAGAATAAGTGAAAAAGATTGAGGAGGTGAAATAGTGATTAACTGTAGAAAACCTCAAAAAGTGTTTTTACGTAAACCAAATCACTTATAATATGCTACAGTCTTTCAGTAGCTATCCCAGCGTAGTTCTTTGGCTATACATTTCTAAAAGTAGCAATCCTAGATGGATAGCTACCTAAAAGTAATACTAGCTATTACTATATTACAATATAAAGAGCACTAAAACTGGGGAAAAGAGCATGCGTAAACTAAAGCCTCAGGGCTAATCCCTCACGGGCCGAGTTGGTTATGTTCACCAAAAGAAAGATTAAATGGGTTCAGACCCAGAGATTTCCGGATCGATACTACAGCCGTCCACAACGGTGAGGTAGCTTGTGGTAGCCCTGGACACCAAACTGTCATGGAAGGTTCACATCGTAAGACAACGTCAAAGTACAATTTTGCACCTTTGGGCTTGCAGGAGGAGCTTTGGTAAAATATCGGGTATGCATCCTAACGCTATGGACTTATTCTGCCGTAGTGACACCAATAAGCACATACGCATCCTTGGTGCGGTGGCCTGCCACGGCAAGAGCCAAATTTAAACTTCGCTTCGCTAAGGTCCAAAGATTTGCCTGCTTGAGCATCACAAGCACATTACGGATAACCCCTACCGCAGCCCTAAAGGCACTTCTGGATCTCCCGCCCTATACATCATAGTGGAGGCGGAGGCTGGGAGAACGGCTTATAGGCTGAAGTGTAGGGGCCAGTGGCATGAATTTGCAATAGTACAAGGATAAGCACGCTCCCTGCTCGAGGTGGGCTCGCATCCGCTTCTTGAGGCAAGAAACCATAACATGTTACCGGAAATCTCCTTCAGTAAATCCTATAACATAGCCATTCTCTATCGGACAGACTGGTTACCTTTCTACGAGTTCCTACAGTCTGCCGATCGTGTTAAGTGTACGAACGGATCGAAGACGGAAGAAGGCTAAAACGCAGGGGTTTACGGTGAACACTGAGGGTGAAATATCTTTTTTTCATAGGTAAATTCTCCATAGTTTTCCAATCGGAGATATTCGAAAACTCCTCTTGTATGCAAGAGAACCTCAAAAAGAAGCACTCAAACAAGCGCCTTTACACATAATCTGAGAGTTAAGTCAGCTCGAAGTTGGTACAAGACAACCGAAGTGCTCTAAACGGACTTGGTTCATTAAACTGGGTGAGGATTTGATGGGTTCCCGGACACAGTAACATTGAAATTAACGAAGAAGTTGATTCCCTGGTTAGAAAAGCCTTTTCCATACTAGGAACTGGCTTTGAGATTGTCCACATCATGCGTCAAGAGCGCAATCAAGAACTGGATCCAATATCAGTTTGTCTCAAACTGCGTGGCACCCGGCCGCACGAAACCACTCCTATAACTAAGTAGGAAGAATATAAGAATTGCCATGGGTCTAATGACTGGTCACGACGATTTTAATAATCACCCACACATCTTGGGATTAGTCGTATAATATGCAGGTTGAAGGAGAGGAAGAATCTTCCATACATCTTCTTACTCGATGTCCAGGACTGATGGTGCTTAAATATAATTACTTAAGAGCCGGTCTTCTGGTACTTAAGCATTTATGGAATGTACCCGTAAATAGGTGACTCACCCTCGCCCGCATTTAGAACAAGAAGAAGGGACGATAGAATATTTAAAAGGTACCTATTATTCAAACGTATTTGTATAATAATATACCAGGAATCTACGGTAAACCCGGGCATAAGGTAATAGGAAAAAACTATTAATATTATCTTACCGATTATTTTATATAAGGTATTTGGATTTTATACCCTGTTTTAATCAGCTAGTATTGATTACCGTTCCCAGTTCGCGATCGCATATTACCTAATTTCCATTCTCCATGACGATCAGTTTAACATATTAATCCAATAACGTACCTGTAACAATCAATCAGGTTATTTAGTAAAATGGACTGCTACCTCTCATACATTTTAGTTGCAATCACACTTCTGCCATATCTGTGCTGAAGGATTGCTTAAGCAGAGTTGATTAGTTTAGTCCAGTAGAATACCGTTGCCACATCAAATGCAACTGGACGTTTGTAACAAAGTTACACTAAATCGGTGGGATCTTCAACCGAACCGGATCATTCGAGGATTTGCGACAACAGATAGTATAAGCATGTAATAGCATAACACTGGAAACGTTCAGAAATCTTGCAACTGGGATTCCAAAAGAGCTTTATGTCGCCTGAAAATTCAAATCGTATTTAAATTTTTATGAGCTACTGTGGTATTACTAATATTATTTCTATAATGCTCCATCTTAATTTTTAATAAATATGTCTTTTATACTACACTAAGCAAAATGTTTAATACACTTCTGATTATAACAGAAGCAAAGGTAGCTACATAATTTAATATGGATTTGCTTCCATTACAAAATTATAATCAATACAACCCAGAATTATTTTTGACAGCTGTGCGGCATAAAAGAATCTAAAATATGACGAAATAATAATTCATGAAAATGCCCGAGAAATATCAAGTAGAAAAATTGAAATTTCCTAATATTTATTTCATTCCATTTACGGTTGTATATAGAGATTATATAAGCGAAAATCCTTATAGATAAATGAAATCGCTTTTGAAATATTGACTTCTTATAAATATAATTTCAGGATATACAGGATGATTACAAAAGCTAAAACCTTTTACCATAACCAAGGCGATTTTTAGCAGATGCAGAGAATATACAAAACTAATACTTCTTGTTGAAGTCAGCTAAAGATGTGTAAAGCCAGAATACCAATACGTCATACTATTTGATTGAGTCTACTTAACCTTCTATAGGGCGATTACAAAATTCAAACATCTTTTACCGAAACGAAGCAGATTTTGAAAAACTGTCTTCGAAAATTTTTGACAGGTGTAGAGAAAATACAACGCCAAAATTAAAGGAAACAATAATCGATGGAAACAAGTAGGATGTGTCTACTAGGGCGACAAATATTTTATAATGTTTGATCAATTCTACTTAAGGATGGGTTAATTACAAACGCGAAAACTTTCATCAACCAAAACGATTTTGATACAATGTCATTTATATTTTTGACGTATGCAAAGCATCCAGAAAACTGCAATTTACCGAAAAAAGCAAGTGGAATATGTCCTAGTTAAAAAAAAAGTTGGATTATATTGAATTAAGTCCAATTAACCTTCTATAGGATGTTAATAAAATTCAAATATCTGTTACCTAAACAAAGCCGATTTTGAGAAACTCTCTTCCAAAATTTTTGACAGGCAGAGGGCAACTACAACGCCACAATTGAAGGAAACAATAATCAAAGAAAACTGTTATGATATGTCATCTAGGGCAACAGATATTTCATATAGTTTGATTAATCCTACCTAAGTATGGGGTAATTACAATGTCCAAAACCTTTTACTTTAACCAAAGCGATTTTAATATAGTGTCATTTATATTTTTGATATATGATAACTGCAATTTCCTAAAAAAACAACTGGAGTATGTTCAAGTTAAAATACGAATATTGGATTATATTAATTAAGTTAACCTTCTACAGGTTGATTACAATTTACAAAATTAAATAGACTTTTACCTAAGTCAAATGTTTGCTAGATGTGAAACATATACAATACTAAAATTGAACGAACTAATAATTGCTGGAAACAACTTGGATGTGTCAATTATTTTACATATTGCATCACTCCACTTAAAGTTATACAGTGTGATTACAGATGTAGTGTTTCACAACTGCACTACATACGAAAAAAAATTTTCTATAAATTACAAGGTTACGTCAAGTTGAAAACGAATATTCCATTATCATTTGACGGATTTCACATTTCACAGTATGATTGAAATTTCCAAAAACGTTTTCCTTAACTAAGCTGATTGAGAAACATTGTTTTTAACAGCGGTTCTGTATATACTAAATTTTGACGGAACTATAATCAAGCGGGCCTCGGTGGTCTTGTTGTTAGCGCATTGCCTTTGGATCCAAGGGACGCGAAGTCGAATCCAGCCGAGGCCCCTGATATTTTTCTACGGAAAATCTGATAATGCACCTTCTGTCGGTTAAGAAGTTAAGCTATAGGTCCCGTACCACTGTGTTATGTGACACGATAAAAATCACTACTAGGGTTTTAACTACCTCAGCTAGGGAAACTTCTTATTTAAGGGGTACAATAAGCCAATAATGCATTGTTTAGAGATGCTTGGAAAACCGCGTCGTAACTCTCTCCCTTTAAAATTCAATACAAGACAACTATAATCGAAGTAAAAGGTAGATATATGTCCCTGGGAGATGTATATTAATAAATATTTTACTGATTTTTCTGAAGTTTATCCAATGCGAATATAAATACCAAAAACGCTTAGAAATTTTGGACATCCTGCGGCCAACAGCAAAATTTAATTCTTAAGCTTAGATTATTCATATAAGTACAGCATTCTCAGTTTCGGTAGCAACTGCTTGTAAAATTTAGACTCACCTTTCCATTTCATTTGTGTTCACAGCATAAAATACACTTATCTTTTAAAAGTTTCTATTCTACAATATACAATTAAACATACGGTCTGAGATATCGAATAAGAGTTCGAGTATTTACCTATAAGCAAGTCACTTGATATGTTATTTTAATTTTAGTTTTACAAGTGTGGATCTTGGTTGTTCAGTTGTTCGCCCAGATAATTTAATATCATGTTTCTAAACATTTTAATTACGTACTACTCATGCACAAAACATACTATGCTTGTTACAAAGCATATTATTGTTTTAATAGACGAACCCACACAGGATGAATGTTAGTTGCTTGATTTAAGTGATAGTAATCATCCCAAACACTACTGATTATAAGTTTTGCTTCATTCGCCCAATGCAAATTCAATAAAACATATTCTTGTTAAGTGCAGGTAAGGAAAAACAACTAGCAAGCATTCCTCATCCGTTTCTTCGCCCGCTGTACAATAACCTAAATAGAAAGTGAAAAATAATACTGCTAGAAGTATTTACTTTATACACGTAAGTATTTAAAATTTTGTACTGGTTCAATCATCATATCTCACTGTAAGTCACGTGCTGATCTTTTTCAATCATGTTGCGTATAGTATTGATGTTTTTTGGAATAACAACCGATGTTGGTCAAAATTTTTTAGAAAATTCATCACTGACAGACGCACACCCACGCCGAAATTCTGTACACCAATTGTAAACAGTCTTTTCTGATGGTGTTTCATTACCAAAAGTTGAACGAAGCGATTCTATGCATTGTTGTTTAGTTACTACAATCGTACAATATCATCCAACGAAAACCCTCACGTGAAGTTTCCATTTTTTTACAAAATTACGTTTTTTGAACGCTCACTGTAAACAAACAATTTGGTCAATTTCTAACCTACCACCGCTTTCACAGTAGCAAATGTCAAATTTTACAAAAATAGTAATGACACATCTCAATGGCGCCACCTAGTGATCGCGTGTGAAAGCTTAAAAGGCTGCCATCATATACTTGCCGTTTACCTTTAACCAGTTCTTGCAATTCATCGTTCCACGTTTTAGGACCATTTTTTAAGTAATTTTTGGATCTCTCTTCCAATACTTCTAGCGCTGTTTTGTGTATAACTGTTAAGCTTTCCATTCATTTTCTGTGTTATTACTAGTAGGATACTGTTATACTGTATATAGTTATTGAGCTATGACTGATAGAGGTGTTTAACAGCCTCATTTTCGAGTAGATATATTTTGTAGGTCTTTTGTTTTACTATGTGCCTGGGCTTTAGTTTTACCCATGGTCTTGGCATGTTCAGTTTGCTGACTAGTAGATAGTGATCTAAATCGACGTCAGCTTCTCTATATACAGGGTCTGATGCAACTGGGCGCCGCCGGCTGGCCGTCCCCGATTGGGCGCCGGCCTACTCGGCGGCAAGCCTAATGGGCGTCAAGCCAACTACGCGCCCGCCAACTCGGCGCCAAGCCAACTCAGCGCTAGCCCGACACTAATATTTAAATTAAAAAAGGAATAAAGCCACACCTTAAGAAAATCCAGGGAAATAAAGTCAAAAGTTGCTGTTCTGCAGAACACTTAACTTCTATTCGCTTTATTCTATAAATCAGACTCCTTTTTCTTTTATTTTGCTTAAGTGCTGTATTTCTTTTTCTCTACCTCTTTTTATGTAACAATTAACACTGTGTGATTTTGACAAACTTTATTTATTAAATTAACAAATTTATAGTCACATTCTTAACTTAAAGTTAATTGTGCGAATAGTGTGGCCAACAGCCCGAATAAAGTTTTGGAACCTGACCTAACATAACCTAACCTAACCGCCTATACAGTAGCAACAGAGACAACATAACAGAAGGCGTGGGCTTCCTAATTCACAAAAAATGGTCAAGTAATATCAAAGCCACTGTATCAACATCACCTAGAGTAGCATATATCATCCTTCAAATTTCCAAAAGATATCAACTGAAAATAATTCAGACATATGCTCCAACAAGTGATCACGCCGATGAAGAAGTGGAAGAGATGTACGATGACATAAGAAAAGCATTAGAAGAGAAGAAAACACAATACCATCTCATCATAGGAGACTTTAATCAAAAATTGGAAGACACCAGGATGGAGAAACATGTACGGGCCAACACGGAATTGGAGACAGAAACGAGAGAGGACGGACGCTGGCAAATTTCTTAGAAGAACAACAATTGAAAGTAATGAACACATTTTTTAGAAAGAAGGAGCAGCGTAAGTGGTCTTGGAAGAGCCCAAACGGCAAAGTGAAAAACGAAATAGACTTTATTATAACAAATAATAGAAATATAATAAAAGATGTAACAGTCCTCAACACAATACAAATGAGCGACCATAGACTAGTGAGAGCGAAGATAGTCATTAATACAAAACAAGAAAGAAGAAAATTGATGAAGGCACAAGTAAAAAGAAAAGACATAGAAGATCTAGAAAAAATGCAAGAAAAGTTTGAAAAGAATCTAGAAAGTAAACTGAGAAAAAGACCAGAATCCTTCACCGACATAAATCAACTAAATGATTATACAAATATAAATATAAAAGACGCAGTGCAAAAAACGCTTAAAGAACGGAAAACTAGCACAAAGAAAAGTAAACTATCAGATAATACAAAGAAACTAATAGCAAATAGAAATAAACAGATAGGGAAAATATCAGAAGAAGAACTGAAAGAAAAAAATAAGGAAATTAGGAAAGAAGTAAGAAAAGACGTTAGAGAATACAACGAGAAAATAATAAAGAACGTAATAGAAAACAACAAAGGGCCTAAAGTATTTAAGAAAAATCTCTCCCAAGGAAGATCAGAAATGGTATCCCTAAAACACGAGAATGACAACAAACCTAAAACTAGAGCAGAAATACTTCGATACATAGAAAGTTTTTACGAAGACCTATACTCAGAGAAA
>JABXWE010013552.1:0-17106 GCA_014611495.1 Limonius californicus
GATTAAGATAGAAGTGCAAAAAACTTTCTTATCACCTGCCACAAACCAATACTATTAAGTAGGTCAGCAATTTCTATTCAGTCTGTTGTTGAAGCTGGAAAGCAGTGTTTCTACCAAAATGGAAAATTTGACGAACATTGAACTTACTAATGTTGTTCTTATTTACGGGGAAGCTCAAGAAAACGCTCTAAGGGCAAGGCAAATGTACTTAGAGCGATATCCTCAGCGCCGCATTCCAAACAGCCGTAGATTTACTAGAACAGTCCAACATTTACGGGATTATGGCACGTATCAACCACAAAACCATCATCGCAGTCGTCCAAGAGCAGAAAGGGTTGTTAATGTAGAACAGCATGTCTTGGAATTAGTGGAGGAAAGTACTAGTGTTAGCACTAGAAGACTTGCGTTACAAACTGGCGTTTCCCATTCTACTATTTGGCAGATTTTGCGGGATCAGGGACTACACCCTTACCACGTGCAACGGGTTCAAGGTTTGCAACTAGCGGATTGTGTACGTAGGCACGATTTAAATGGCTTCTTCAAAAGTACAATTTTTATGAAATCGGAACTGCTTTAAAATATATCCATATATTTTTTGTAATTTAATGGCCTTTTTTTCTAATTTAAAACATACTAATATATATTTAAAAAGTTAAAAAGTAAAGCTTTGACGGGCCGCACGAAAAAGTGAGCCGGGCCGCATGCGGCCCGCGGGCCGCGTGTTGCTCATCCCTGGTCTATACCATCGTCAGTATCTTCAAATATTGTATTATGTCCAGATTCTTCATCCTCTTCTTCCTCACTGAGTTCATTGGTATTTTGTTTATTCTTTACTGTTTTAGATTTTACACTGTTTTCCTTTTCTTCTACGTGGCGCCTTACTTCGTCTCCTGTTATGACTTCTGCTCCCGTACACACCTTCCTTTTTGTTACTTTTTTTGATGGATTGGATTGTTTGACCATAGCCAATAGCAGTTCCTAGAAGTGGAGATTATTTTGAGATAGCTCTCGATTTAAACTGGAGGGGCCTGGTTGGTTATTGTCCTCGCTGTTATCTATTTGCAGGTGTTGGTGTTCTACCCATCTTTTATAGGCCACATGTTCATATTGCTCTTTACTTATGACACTCAAATTGCACGGATAAATTCCGGCTTTCCTGAAATCGCTGCAAATGATCTCAAATTCGGTTTGTTTCCATATTTGGCCAACTAAGGAACTGTATTTCTTCTTGGGAATTTTTCTTCCTTCATTATGCCTCTGCCATCGAACCTGTTCTTGATCCCATTTTACTTTTAAAGATTTGAAAACACTTATATCAAGAGACAAGATAATTTAATGGTGGCGCCTTGAAACATCAGCGCTAACAGCCATCAATGCTGTGGTATTTTCTCTTCCACTTCCTGCAGTAGCCCTCGATGAAGGAGCTCCTCGTTTCTGACAATTTTAGTTTTAGATGGATCAGGTGAAGAGTTTGTTTCGTCCAAGTGCCAGATCTGGCGTGGTTTATCATGCAACTCAAGTTTATCGAACTGTTTCAATATTTCGAAATATTGGTTGATGATGAAAGGATCTAAGCACTTTTTTCTTGCATATTCTACAGATTGAGGTTTTTTAATTGAGAAATTTAGCCATTTACAAAATCCCAAAAACCAATCTTCACCTGGCCGGCCTTCTTTAAATGGAGTTTTAAGTGCATTTCTAGTAACATATTGCTCGACTATATTGAAAATGTCACGCCGAGTTAACCCCCAACCCCATTTTTCCATTGCCCTTAAACATTCTGCAAGGTTAGCTTCCTCTTCCAGAGAGATTGCCGTAGATCTTCCCATACTTGAACTTTTTATACCTCTTAGCCCTCTTCTATGACAACTAAGAGTCATCTGTGGAATATCATATTTTTTGTGAGCACCATACTGGCTAATGACACCTCTACTCATTTCAACTAACGCCCTTTTCAGTTTCTCTTCATTATGGGTAGTTCTCTTTGTAGATTTTTTCTTATAACATCGTACCATAATTTCCTAAAAACCAAAAATGTTTACCTCACTGGGCTGGGGCCAAGTATACTGTTACGGACAAAGACGATAATCCGGCCAATGAAGTTATTGGCCGGTCAATGACGATAATGCCCAGCCATGTCGGACATTATCCATAATGACCGGCCACTGACGTTAATGTCCATGTAATTTGGGTAATGTTGATAATTCATAATACGAGCGTACTGTTAACATCGTCGTCCGGGCGATGTCGTCATTGCCCGTTAGACAGCGGCCAGTGATGATAAAATAGAAAGTTGGGTTATGTTAGAGGTACCCACGTTGTGTTTGTGTTGTGTAATTTGTGGAGCACATATTGCACATACTGGAGAACGTCAGCGATTCCCCAAAAAATAAAGAAATATCCCTTAGAGAAGTTGCAGCTCAAAATAGTATTTTAGGGGGCCAGGGGTACAAGCGTTGTCACTGCAAGGGTGGGTGTAAAAACAAAAAGTGTGCATGTCGCGCGAACAAGAAAATTTGCAATTCGAAGTGCCACAGATCACTCTCATGCCACAACAAGAATGATTAATTTAGAGTTCTTTCAATATTATTTGAAAAATCAATATTCTTTTTTTAATTTTTTTATTTACTCACGTTACCAAGTAAGATTTAATAAATGTGAATAATATCGTTTCACCTTGCACTTACCTAGACGGTGCACATTTGATAAATAAAAATAACAAAAGAAAACATTGTATAGTTTCAATAATAATCATGATACCTATATCAACATTCTCCAGCCATGTTTGGCAATTGTCGTTAATGACCGGGCAAGGATGTTAACATGAACATAAAATGAAAATATTGACAACATTGCCCGCCCGCAACGGGCCATAACGTCAATGCCCGGCCATTGGCGATATTGGCCAGGAAAAATGGACATTCACGTCATTGTCCGGCCATTATCGTCACTGTCCAATTACCGTCTTTGACCGCAACATATAGATAGATGTCGCTACAGGCCACCACAAGATTAACGAATTTTGAGGCGCCTACACACTTACCCCGACTACACAGTTACTCCACTTCACCTTAAATAAATTGGTTTAGTAATTATACGCGAATTTTAAGGTGATCTACATATTGCTGTCAGAAATAATAACTGTCAGTTTACGTATAAAGCCCAGAAACAACTACATTCATGCTAAAAACAGTTTATAATAGTCGTTCTACATTCAACAAAATACATTCACATAATGTTCTGATCCTGAAAGATTGATAAGCAAACCGAAAACAAAAATAGAATCAAAATACATTTAAATAATGTACTGATGTTCTCAAATCTTTTAAT
This sequence comes from Limonius californicus, assembly GCA_014611495.1. NCBI lineage: Eukaryota > Metazoa > Arthropoda > Insecta > Coleoptera > Elateridae > Limonius > Limonius californicus. The sequence goes on from JABXWE010013552.1 coordinate 3,331, forward strand.
TTACGTAAATAAATAAAGCATTCTGTAATGATATTCGTCAAAATTTATACACCCATATAATATTTAGTTACTAAACATTTATTTCATTCTACATGGTGAGTCTGCTAAAACGAATTAGCCTGAAATTGTATTATAAAAATTATTTTTCACCTGATTATAACAGGTAATGCTCCCTTCATATAGGCACTGTGGTAGCTTATATGGGTGGAAAACTACTACGTATATGCAACAATTTATTTACAACAAATAACTACAGTTTCTAGATAACAAAATCACGAGAGAAAATAACAATAATAACTGCACGCTCACTGCTGCTGCACTGGAATGGTTTTGCGTACCTTCCCACGCTATCTTATAAGGGTAAAATGATTTAAGTCAGCAGCATGGGAGAGTACGCGTTTTCGCCAAAGGAATGTGGCTGCTATTGTCCAACATCCTCTTTCGGAATTTGGGAGAGTAGCTTGCGTAACTACAGCACTATTAAAAATATGTTATGGCTATTCCAATGAGATTAAACAACGTTTAGAAATTGCTTACTTTTTTATGTCAAAAATTAAATCTTTTTGTGATGTTCATTGCTTAGAACGTTATTTTAGGTATAACATTTTGAAAAAATTGTTTGCTTTAAGAGTTCTCCTAAAACACTTAAATGAATGTTTGTGAATTAAAACTGTGGGCTATTCATGTAAATTTGAAAATAATACAAAAGAACATCGAGCTGAAATAATATAGAAGGATGGCACAGTTGCGCGGATACTGCCTTCCCCGATACTTTTAAATGCGGCATTTCGTGGGTACAAATTGTAGTTGTAGTTATTAGTGCGCTATGTAATTTGTTTCGTTTAAAGCAACTTCCATTTTACGTTAATATCGCACTAATTTGACTGACTCTTAAAGAAAACGATTTTCAAAAATGGTGCGTTACAGAGAACAAAGTTCTAAGCATCTTCAACACTAAAAGTTTCAATTTTAGAAAATTAATTTTTATGGGAAATTTCTAAAAATTGATAAATCTCCTTGGAATAACAAAAATTATATTTTGAAAGTTCTTATACAAAGGGAGCATTGCCTATTACGAGGGTTGCCTTTTGTATTTCGGGATTAGAGCAAAAAAACAAATATTTATCATCGAAAATGGCTTTATTGTTTTCAAAATATTTTCCATGAAGATCAATGCACTTTTGCATGCGTCTGAACCCATTTTCGAAGCACTTTTTCCACTCCGATTGAGGTGTCTCCCAAACATGCATTTTGAACGCATCAACCGCTTCTTCAGGTGTCGAAAAACGGTGACCTCGCAATTTATTTTTGATGTTCGGGAATAAAAAGAAGTCATTGGATGCCAAATCAGGACTATATGGCGAATGACTCATCAAATCGACGTTTTGAGTGCTCAAAAAGTCACTTGTTTGAGCCGATGTGTGAGAGCTCGCATTGTCGTGGTGGAGAATGATCCGTCTTCGGCGGTTGATTTTCCTTATTTCTCCGAAGACTTGTGGCAAACAAATGGTAGTGTACCGTTCAGAATTGACCGTTCTACGTTGCACATGTCCACTTTTTCCGAAAAAAACAGGCGACCATTTGCCTCGAAGTACTTCGAGCACGAGCGACTTTTGTTGGGTTAGGCTCGCCTTGAAGGACCCATACAGACTTCGTCACCTGTCACGTTGTCATACATATGTTTTGAAGCAGGGCGATCGAATTTTTTGAGCATTTCTTGCGACCAATTGACACGACCTTATTTTTGAGCGATTGTCAAATTATGTGGGATCCAACGCGAACAAATCTTTTTTGCGGCCAAATGTTCATGCTATATTGAATGTATGCTGGTCCCACTAATGTCCAAGGATACCTCAATCTAACGATAAGTCACATGACGATCTTGCAGTATCAGTTCACGCACCGCATCAATGTTTTTCGGAACAACAACCTATTTTGGACGACCTTCACGAAATTCATCGTTGAGCGAACTACGACCACGATTGAATTCGGTAAACCATCGATAGACGCTGGTCCTTGATGGTGCTTCATCGCCAAAAATCGAATTAAGTTTATCGATACGCTGTTGTTGAGTTAATCCTCCTAGAAAGTTGTAAAAAATAATCGCACGAAAATGTTCACGATTTAATTCCATTTTTTGGCCGACATGAATTTTTCAAGTTACTGTAAACAACACAAATAGCGCTCGTACGTCAAAACTTTCTGAGTACGTATACCGTTAAAACTGTCAAACTTACAATAGAGACGTCACTTGCCAGATGGCAGCACCAGGGTTGCCCAATCCCGAAATATAAAAGGCAACCCTGGTAGAGTAGTTGCAATATCTCATGATCCGCGAATTGCGCACCGCCGGGAGTGAGAAGGCTGTAGAAAAGGACGCCCAAACAGTGTTTTCGGCTCAACCTAAAAACATCAGGTTAGCTGATACTACTCGCACGCATAAAAATGACAACAAATATTTCCGCAACGATATTTTCAGGTTAGTCTTTAGAACAGTTCGTGACGTCAGTAGCATATTTTGGTTTATTGCGCACGGATCATGAGATGTTGCAATGTCTCTACAATCTGTCCAAAAATAGTTTTTCTATTATTTCAAATAACTGAGATGTAAAGCTTATTTGTCTTAGCAGACTAACACTGTATACAAACAATATAAATAAATAATTTTATGCTTTAAGGGAAAAGGAATTCGCCTGAATGTGTTGAAAAAAGTTTTGATACAGTGACCATACAGAAACAATATAAATCATTCTATATTTAAAAAAATAGAATTCATCAAAATGTATCCAAATAATATTTTGATACAAGCAAATTATTTGATATTATAAAGAATTTTACAAGTAATTAATTTTATAATTGACAAGAAAAATGGAAGTCATAAAGTATATCCAAATAATACTCTAAAACTAAGAAACTATTTGATCAAACATAAACAATATAAATAAATCAGTTTGTAATCAAAACAAGGAACAAAAGAAATTATATAATCCTTTGATTTTTATTTGTAAAGGACCACATTGAGACTGTAGAAAAGACTCGATTGTCACTGGAGCAGCAATGTGGAGAAGTACGATCTGCTCTTGAAGAAAAAATGAAGACCGCATCTGTTCAGCGCGAGGAAAATATTAAGAAGATGCTGGAGCGTCTAAAGGAACATGTAAGTTACCATTTCTGGTGTTTCTGTAATGCACACACCTTGTAATTCCTTGCTGCTTTTATTTGCATTTATTTTTGCACGCTTTTAATGTATTTCATAATAGGAAGAGCAGGTTAACCGCGTTCGCACAAGCAATGCCGAGAAATTCCAGCAGTTGGAAAATACCATTCAGGAAAAACTAGTCCATGCAAAACAGAGACGAGAACAGCTTGAGCAAGAGCAAATTGAGAAATTACGTACACATGTAGGTTTTACTTATTTTTTTTTATGATTTGTTTTGTTTTATTTTCTTATTTGTTATTATTATAGAATACACGTGCTGTAGAAATTAAATCTATTCACGAAGTTCGTAAGACTGAGTTCACTGAAAAAATAGAGGCCAAACTGTCTTCTGCAGAACAAAATAGGGAAAAAGAGCTTCAACGTAAATTGGAGATTGCCAAGAAGCATGTAGGTTTTTAGTTGCGTTTTCTTTATTTATATGATTGATTGGAGATGGTGGTTTAAGTATATAACCTTTGGAAAAAACCCTTACCAGCATGATATTTAGAACACCTAAATACATATTTCGGCAACTAAGCTGCCATCTTCTGTAGGAACTTGAACTAACTACCTCTGGAGATAAGTTCTTCATCAAGTCAACAATTGAAATTTATTGGACTTCAATTACTTTAGTTAGTTCAAGTTTCTACTGAAGATGACAGTTTAGTTACTGAGGAATTTAAGGTAATTTAAGGCAAAAGTACGAATTTATTATTCCGAGCAGCAGTATCCAAGGTAACCATGATGATAGCCAACCTTCGATAGAAGACGGCACAGGAAGAAGAAGAGAACGTTTTTTGATGTATTAAATATTGTGATGGCAAGGAATTTTTCCAAAGTTAATATTATTTCTTTATGAATTTGTGCACATTAATGTTTCTTTGTTTATTTTTCCCTTTATTTTAAACATGTCAACTTTAGAATGAACGTCATGAAGAAGTCAAAGGCTCTTTTGAGGTTATTGAGGAAGTTCGTAAGACTGAAACCACCAAACGTATAGAGACTAAGCTAACCGTTGCTGAGCAAAACCGTGAGAAAGAAATCCAACGTAAACTCGAACTTATCAAGAAAAATGTATGTATTATAGCTTTAGGTGTTGATTTTTATTTCATTATTTGCTTGGTGGTTGTTGCTTGTATTCGTTTAGATACACAATTACAGTTTAATTCTACTAATTAATTAATAATTCATACAAATTCAGCTATAGGCTCTAATTGGAATATTTTACGTGCATGTTTCCATTAAAAAGTGTGTGACCGTTAAGGTCAGCTCAAACATAACTCTTCACGTTACATAGAACGATTGCTATTTATGTGTTGTGCAAGAGGTAAAAATTTTTAAATGGAACACTATTGCTTCATAATTGTAAAGTCTAAGCAGTTACTTTTCATTGACTAGTGGGTATTGCATCTGTAAAATTAATAATTAAAACATTGTTTAGAGGGTTTACTGGTAATTTGAACTTTTTTCTAACGCTTAATGTTATTCGCTGTTTTCTTATAAACAGGTTTCATATGTAAGCCAATTTTGTTTGTACCTCTAAAGAGGCAGTGTAGCATGTTAAAAGTTGATGTGAGACGATACAGAATTTTGTACAAAATTGTGCAGAACATGTATGACATGAACCAGAATTTTGTGAGAAATTATGTCTGTGAGCATGCGGAAATATGTCAAAATTACATTGACACGTATGACAAAACTGTCAAAATAATGATGTGACATCATAATACAGTGAAGTCCGGTTATAATGAACTTCAAGGGACTATAAAAATTGGTTCGTTATAGCCGAAGTTCGTTACAAGAGTTAAACAAAAAATGTGCGAGTTATTATAACCTTACTTTATTATCCATAATCGTCTACATTTGTACAATAAATATAGAAACATTTATGTAAGAACGATAAACACGTATTTACTAGATATTTATTTTAAAAAATCGGATATTTTCGTCTACTTAGTATTACTAGCCGAATATAGTTTGTCGATGTAAGCATCTACTTCGGCAAAACTATTTAATATACTATCCAGGATATTACGCGATTGCAGAAAATAGCGGATATCATTGGTTTTCTTAATTGCCTCTTGTACTGTTGGAATGTATAACACCCTGATCCATGGGTTGAAGTTTTGAGCTTGTATTTGGAGGCCCTCCTCCTCCATGGTCGTCAGTCCTGGGACTGGTTTGTCGCAGGCATAAAAACAATTTAATAAACTGCAAATGTTGGACATCCGGATGCGGATGTGCAAGGCAATTATCAACAAGTAATAAGATGTTTCGGTTTTTCTGCCGCAATTCTTCATCCCATGGACGCAGTTCAGTTGTAAAAAGATTCGTCAACCAGGCCTTCTTGTTCGCTTTGTAATCAACTGGAAGGCATTTTATATTTTTAAAACTGCGTGGATTTTTTGCCTTGCCAATCACGAGTAATTTCCTTTTTTCGGTACCAGTTAAATTTGCACATACCAATGCTGTGATCCGTTCCTTAGATAACTTTCCTCCAATGCACCGCTCTCCCTTGAATTTTAGTGTCTTGTCGGGTGTAAGTTTGTAAAACAAGCCCGTTTTATCTGCGTTAAATATATTGTCGTTAAAGTTTTCCCTGATTTTCGGCCATACATTTTGCAGCCAGTTTTCCACAGTATCCATGTTCACACTCGCAGCTTCTTCTGTAATTTTTCCACTACAAATATTGTGTCTTTTTTTAATCTTTCCACCCAACTTCTACTGCAAGAAAATTCTTGCCCATCATTTAATTGCGTCCCCAACTCATCTGCTTTTCTGTTTAAAATAGCACCACCAATAGTAACGTTGGCCTTGCTTTGCTGCGTAAACCACTTTAAAAGGGCGTTATCAACATTTTCGTGAACCGATTTACGCAATTTTTTAATAGACGAATTTTTCCTTTCAAATGTTTCAATAATTTTTATTTTGTCTTTCCATATTATATGCAGTAGCAACCGTCGACTTGCTAATACTACGTTCACGGCATACTTCACTTTGTTTTTTACCGTGGTTGAGTTCCTGTAGAATATCGTATTTTGTTTTTAAAGTGAACGACAATCGCGATATTTTTGAACCCTCCATTGCACAACCATCTTCTCTGAATACTCAATTAAAACTACGAACTTCCGTCATCAATTCGCACAATCTACATTCCTTACACTATCTGCTTACCTAAACAATTCACTAGCCATAATAGATTTCACACGAGTTCTTGCAAGCAGGTTCGCTATAAAAGGAAACTTTTTCCTATTTCACGTAAAAAAATGGATCGTTATAAGCGAAAGTTCGTTATATGCGGGTTCGGTATAATAGAAAATTTTTAGCATTATTGTAATGGGGATTTTGGCAGGGCTTACAATTTAGTTCGTTACAACCGGTGGATCGTTACAAGCGGGTTCGGTATAAGCGGTCTCTACTGTAATTGTTTACATAACCAGGAATTTTGTTAATTTGTTGACGTCTTGTACGTATTATTTCTCTATGTTTTTGAGTACACTTTTTAGAATAAGTGTGGGTAGGGTTAGCGCCGGCAGGGCGTCATAAACACGTAATACAATTATCTTTGCTCCCTGTGATCACTGATGAACACTAAAAACTGCTTGTTTGTTCATTGATACGACGCAGGTTCTAAACAAAATGCATATTTTAGACCATCGATACACAGAATTTTGTACAAAATTTTGCTGTATGACATGACACAGAATTTTTTCAAATACTTTGTACAAATTTCTGAACGGAAATGTGTCGGACTAGATGATCTAAGCTAAGAAGTGACTCGAACATGCTTCAGACACTTTGAAATTTATAAAATACCTACCCTTTAGTAATAGGTAAGATACAAACCATAAGCAGCAGTATTTTAAAAGCAATTTACTGTACAGGGGGACATTTTTCTGAAATTAACACACGCACATCGTAGATTCTTTTAGGTTAGGACATCCTGCATACAATTTTTTTAAATACAATGAATGTAATTTGTATTAGATTGCGTAAACTTAACCGCTTTGAAGTTATGAGATAAACATTGCAGACTTAAAATTCAACAATTGTAAATTGTTTACTTCTTCTTCTTCTTCTTCTTTCACTTGTCCTTCTGCCCATTATTAGGCGTCGGATTGTGGGTCTGGTTTCTCTTCCATCCATCTCTTCCAATCTTTCCTATTCTCTACTAGTGTTTTCCCCTTTGATCTTCCGATGTCTTCTATTTGGTCTAACCAGCCCCTTCTTGGTCTCCCTCTTCTGCCCCTCTTCAGTTTTCCCATTTCCAATACTCTTCTGGGTAATCCTTCTCTATCCATTCTTGTCAGGTGTCCACACCAGTTCAATTGTTTTTTTTTAATTGTTTCGAGTAATGGTGGTTGCTGAGTAATCTCTCTTATATGCTAATTTCTCACGTGTTCGCATTTCGTAATCCCCATGATCTTCCTCAGGTGCTTCATCTCCATGGCGTTTATTCTTCCTTCGTGTTTTTTCTGAAGTGTCCAGTTCTCGGCCGCGTATGTGATTACGGGCACCGTTATTGCATTATGTATTTTTAATTTTGTATTTATTTCAATATCCTTATGACCTAACACCATTTTATTCAGTGCCTAATATAGCCTTGTTGATTTATTTGCCTTGCTTGTTAATTCTGGATCAGTTCTCCCGTCATTTATTAAGATGGTCCCTAGGTATTCGAATGTTGATACTTTTTCTAATGGTGTGTTGTTACATGATGTCCCTGTTCCTGTTATCCCCTTGTATGCATTAATTATCATCACTTTTGTTTTATTTGTGTTGATTTCCATCTTCGTGTTTTTTATCTCCTTGGACCAGCTATCTAGTAGTTCCTGCATTTTTCTTCTAGAATCCGCTATTAATACAATGGCATCTGCTTAATAAGCTGTTTATTAGGATGGGTTGTAGATTCTTGTGTCCTATCACGGTGCTTAGTGTAGTTTTAGTCTTGATACGTTTTAATATTCCGTCCATCATAATCACGAATAGCAGAAGGCTCAGACTGTCCCCCTGCTTTATCTCTTTCTTCATCTCGAATATCTCTGATCTATTTCCCGCTATTTGAACTTTACATTTTACTTTGTTAATTGTACTTCTAATTATTCGTATTAATTGATTTGGTACTTCTAGTACCTCAAGTGTTTCCCATAGTGCTTTCAGGTTGATGAAGGTTATGTATAACTCTACCCTCTTCTATTACCTTATGTATTATAGTTTTCAGTATAAAGATATTTTCATTTGTTTGTCTGCCGGGTCGGAATGTTGTTTGTTCTTCCTCTAGTTTGCTTTCTACGTATCCCCGCAATCTTTTCTCTAGTATTCTTGTGTACAATTTGTATATAGTTTGGCCCAGGCAAATAGCTCTATAGTTATCACATTTCAAGGAGTCTCCTTTTTTGTGTATCGGTATGATTAGGTTATTGTCCCAGTCTGTAGGGATTCTTTCCTTATTCCATGCTTCTTTGAACATCTCCCATAACCACTCCTTCGATTTCTCTCCTAGCCATTTAATATATTGCGGGGCGATTTCATCTTCTCTATTTGCTTTCCCTATTTTCATATTTTGAATTGCTTCTTGTACTTCTTCATTTATTTCTTGGGGTTCTTTCGTGTTTTCAGTTTCCCATCTTCCATCCTCCATTGTATCTACAAACTTTTCCTCGTAGAATTCTCATTAATTTCTTCTCCAAAAACTCGCCAGGATTTCTTTTTTGCCTGTTGAATCGCTTTCTTTACTTTGTTTCTATTCCTTACGTAGTTTTCCCTGTCTTCTTTTTTTGTTCGAATGTATCTTTTTCATGCTTGTTTGTTTTCTCTCACTAACACTTTTATCTCTACCGTCCACCACTTTGTTCTTTTTATACTTTTACTGTGTTTCCTTCTTCCACATGTTTCTTCCGCCGCACTTAGAGTTATTTCCTTAAATGTTCTCCATTTTGTCTCAAGGCTGTCTCCTTGTGCCATCTCCTCTGGACTGCTAAATAGCCTATTCGTCTTTTCCTGGTACTAATTGTTTACAAACTGGCAAAATTTCGTGCAGTACAATTGTCAATGTTATATGAGTCAATGTATGTTAACTTTAATTTCAACTTTAAACTAATTTCATTATCTGGAATAATTTTGTTAAAAATTCGATGAAGGTGCTGGAGTCAAATTTCAGTAATTAGCAACATACTATACAGGTTGTACCAAAACATACTGGCAATATTTCAAAGATGAATTGCAGAACGTATTTAGAGTCGAAAAGTTAATACATTTTTATTTTATTTACAAGAAATGTTCAGCCACACGTCGCAGAACAGATCGCTGCGTTCTTAATATGGTTGATGGGTTATTCTCTATAATATCGGTAGCCTGCTGTATTCTCTGACGTAATTCTTCTAACGGGTGCACTTCAGTTGCACAAACAATATGTTTCATGTGACCCCAAAGATAAAAATTTAATGGAGTCGGTTCGGCGAACGCGGTTGCCATAATCCGGGTCCTGTGGGTTAAGCCAAGCTCTATCACGAAGACATTGATATGCTGGTGCCCCATCGTGTTGATAGCACATTGCACGTCTAATATTTAATGGCATATCTTCCAGTAATAAGGGTAAAGAGTTTTCTAGAAAATATTCGTAATTCGCACCATTCAAACGGCGTGGCAGTTCAAATGGTCCAACAGACGATCATTAAGAACACCAGCTATCATATTAACACGAAATCTATGCTGAAAATGCTGGCGTCTTCTTAAATGAGGATTTGCTGCAACCCATTCATGAAAATTGTGATAATTATTGATACCATCTCGTGTGAAAGAAGCTTCATCGGTCCATAAAATATGCGGTAGGTTTTGATTATTTTGTCCTCAGTTACAAAATCTTCAAAATCATTACCTAGAGCTTGAACTCCTTGATGATGATATGGATGTAAGTGCACACTTCCTATTATTCTCCAAATTTGGTTTCAACATATTCCAGTACGTAATGCATTTCTTCGCACACTTGAAGACGGATCTTTTTGAAATAAATCAAGAACTTGTTCATAATCTTTTATGGGTCTACTCCTTGGCTGACTACATGTCTTGAATTGAAAGTGCCATGTTCCCTCAGCTGACGATACGAATTAAAGAAAACTGCACGGGTAGGCAGTCTTCTATTGGGATATCTCCTACGATATGCTTGTTGTGCTGCTAAAGCATTTCCATCAGACCGTAAACATAATGAATATCTACATATTCTTCATTTGAAAATAACATTGGCATTGTGAATCACTTGTGAATTACGATGGGAATAAGGATACAAAGAAGAATCCAATAACTTCAGTATAACAGTAATAATCTGACAAGTTATAAACAATAATTTGTTAAAAACGATGTTCAAATGTTACCAAACAAAAGACGCGATCATGGTAACTAGATCAGTATTTCGGAAATCCGTTGAACTAAAATTTTAGCCACATAAATTATGAAATAAACAATAGCTCGTTACGTTTATATAGTATAGACTTTTCGATTCTAAATAAGTTCTGGAATTCATCCTTGAAATATTGCCGGTACGTTTTGGGATACACTAGTGTAAATTTTGTTGTTTTTACTCCAGATGAAAATAAATTCCTGTTAGTGATATAACAATAACATAAATTTTAGACACTTGTAATGCTTATTCATATTTTTCTAAGGTTTAAACATTTTCAACAAAAAGGACTTGCATAATCTAAAGTTTATAACAACTGAACTATCAGATTTTAAATAAACAGTAGTAAAAGTAAAATTTTTAAAAATCCGTTAAGAAGAGACTACGTTTGAATGCAAACGTCCTATGCGATCTTGCATTATTATTTTGAAAATTAAATTTCCCTTCAGAATAATATATTTTAAAAATAAATGCCTGGTACAATAAATTTATGGACTACATCAGCGGTTTTCAAACTGTGGGGCTCGTCGAATAAATGAACAAGACATCAGAATTAATTTTTTACATTTTTATCACAACGAAAGCATTATAACTAAAATTAAAATAAAACATTTCTAAGGCTTAGATGTAATGATCCAGAAAATTCGAGACATATCGGTATCTGCGGCGAACATTCGGGTAACAGTAGATCAGGTGATAATGTGGCAGGACTGCACCACATCGGTAGCCAATATTTCCAAATCGAGTTAAATAAGTTCCTGCGTATTGAGTTATTCTCATGTACCTTATATTATGCAGGGGGCGCAGAATTATTCAAGGTAAGAAAGGGGGGGCGCGAAAATACTTAAGTTTGAAAACCGCTGGGCTATACAAATGCAAATGCTTTTATATGTGCAATGCATTTGTAATGGTAGAAACAGTGACATTAAAATTTTACAATACTATTAACCTCTAACATTCTATTATCGATTCCTTTTAGATATATGATATGATTTATTAAATAAAAGCTAATTTCATGGTCTTTTAAATTATGAAGCAATACACAGGCTGTTATGTTTACAAATTTGTAGAAATTTCCAAAGACATGATTAGTGATCACTCTGTATAGTGTCAGGTTATATTGAATTGATTTAGTAATTTCGAAGACTAAACATTAATACAACTGTTCTGTATTGAATTAGACTACTAAATATAGCTGCATTTGGTTAAAATTTCACATAAACAATTCAATAATGCAGAAACCATAAAGTGTAGAACTGTATATCCTTGTATCACTATCATTATATTGCATTTAAAAGGATTAGTTTGTCTGTTAGACTAAACAACCTGTTTGTCTTACAAATATTTTAGATTATACCGGAACAACTTACCTCAATAGAGTTTTTCAGAATTTGAAATAATGATTGATATAAAAGAATCTCACAATGAATGGCTGCCTGTGTATTTAATTATTAGAAATTTATTTAATCGAACCCGGATCAACTGCTTAGAAGGCACCTATGATAACCATTACACCACCTTGCCGCTAATGTATTTCTGTTGTATAAAGGAAGTACAATGTTCACAGACCTTACAGAAACATCACCCTGTCGATTTTTGTATTTAACAAATAAGTCATCATTTGCGTCCTATATACAGGGTGAAATACTTATTTAATATAAACACTGCATCAATATAACCTTCATACTCAAATAATTCACAACTGCAGTGACGTTTGCTTCTGTTTTTTAGTCGTCGATATAGTTGGTTGCCTACACAATAGGCGTAATTGACGCGTTTGTTTCAAAATATACATAGGTTATGTATAATAAAAAGAAAAATTCCCTGTTTGCAGTCAACAACTAAAAAAAAGAAATGTAAACACTGTACAATGTATGTGTGTAATAACATATTAGTACGGTGTATAATATATATTATAAAACATTTTATGAGAATTAATGTGTATTTATAATATATCAATGATGTCTACTGTTTATTATTTAGCAAAAGCCCAATTAGAATTAGAATTGACAAGAAGGAAAAGTTTAAAAACAATACATTTTTTAGTAAGATCAAATGTAGGAATTCTAATTAAATTTCATATGAAATAAATGGCAAGTTTTTCAAGATTTTCAGTAGGCTTTGGTATCCCTATAAACATTTATCTTCATCTTGCAGATTGGATTAAAGTACTAATCTGAAAGATCAACATGGGAAATATTCCAGCCACTGAGTAAAGCATCAGTAAAGCAGAACTTTTTTTAGAGTAGCCCATACACCAGTTTTAGCTTTCTACGTGAATTTAATTTTATTTAATGGGAATGATCTACGGATATTAGATCAAATACAAAACCGCATTCTTACACAATGTAATTATTGAAATTCCTGGCTTAGGCCTGTATGAAACGGCACAAAATTTTGTTCAAAGTGTTTCTACAAAATTGTGTCGTGTCATACAGCAAAGTTTTGTACGAAATTCTGTAGATTTATGTTCTAAAACCTACAGAATTTTGTACAAAGTCGGCGTCGCATTGATGCGCAAACGAGCAATTTTTAGCCTTTAGCAAATACTTTAATATATTAATACAGGAAACTTCACCGAAAATCTCGTGACACTGAGTGCAGCGCTCCGTGCGGGTTGGTGGGCCACTAAGATTTGTATTTGGCAGCTGTCGAAAACATTTGTCGCACATTTAAAGCAAATCGTCGCTGCTCTGGCTAAACCACGCATCTCAAAAAACGTAATTTTACAGGAAAGGATAAAAACGTGTTCATTTTGTGGATTTACGTCAAATATTTATGTACTTCGGACATAACTATGTCATAACCAAATGAACAAAAATGCCGCAATGTTGCAATAGCAGACTGTATAGTTTCATAATTATTTAAATAATTAGTTGAGTTACGAGGCATACCATTTAACAAAAAAAAACAATATGAGATACGTGATTTTTGTTTATATATTTCAGAACCTATATTGGATTAATTTGGTTTATAAAATAAATTTACATTGTATTTTTGTTTATTGCAAAGAAATTAAAATCATAATTCCACATAAGTAACGTAAACATTTCATTTTCAACTATAATAAAATAATTGTATATTCTCATAATTATTGAAAATAAAAGCTATTGTGCCATATTTCCAGAGGTTAAGTTTACGGGATCGCCTTGTAACCTACAATAATATATAAAATGCTATA
>JABXWE010013553.1:0-30220 GCA_014611495.1 Limonius californicus
GAAAAAATAGTATAAAGAACACGTTTCATAAGACCACTTGTCGCACTCGTCCGTTGAAAAACTCGACGCTTCGCGTCTCGTTTTTCAAACTTGAACTCGTGCGTTAAGAAGAGGCCTTATGAAACTAGTTCTTTAATATACTATTATCTATTCACTTTTCATAGACGAAAGATTTAATGCTGATGGAAAACATTCAGTTTGTGAGTTATTAAAAAGAATTTAATTAAAAAATAATTTATATCTTCAAATGGAAAAAATAGTTTGATTTGTGAGTTTGTCGTTATTTATAACTTTTTTAAATATCTGTCTGAACACACATAAACTTTAGTGTGGGGGGGGGGGCAGGATATAACATATTAGTATTGTTAAAATTCTTTTTCCCTAATTTGTAATTAATTTTTAAGTTCGGGATAACAATATCTAAAAATAAAAGTCGCATCTTCGGCTTATTTACTTCTTTAGTCCTTAAACTTCCTCATCTATGACAGTGGGTATTTCCAATTACAACCGGTTTTAGTAGATTGTGATACTCAAGTAATAACCACAAAATCACAAATATAAATAATTAATTCTTCAACGGTAAATACTAAGAGAAGGGTAGTTATAGATAAGAAAACGTGAAAGAAACCTTTTACCTATACTTTCTAACGAACTGCACGTACTTGTTTACCACATTTGCTTGTGGTAAAATTTGTTTAACTAGAGGTGTATAATAGTGGCTCCGACAGCCTTAACCACATCTGAAGTTTATCAAACAACTAGCTGAAGCAATATATCGTACCAACAAAATTAAGGATTTTTATACCTACTGAAACGGGTCTATAATTAAAAAACATTTTGCGATGCGAATTTGTGATTTTATTATGCTATTTTATTATTGCATATAATAGACAGTTCGATTTTTGGGTCATTGTTAGAAAAATTGTTATGGCGATATATGTATCGTTTATTTACTGCGACTGGATGAGGGAAAATATACAATGCAATTTGGTGGTTACTCTTTAAAAGTTGCCTTATAAATGATCACATTGTTGATACAATTTTTTTTACTAATATTGGCAAAAATCTGTTACCGCGTTGTGGCCATGCGGGCACTATGTATGACCGAAGAAAGAGCACCCTATTTCGAATACATCTGCAGCGGATACTACCTGCACTCGGATATTGTTATCCTTATCGCGTGTTTCGTCTGTCAGTTGCAATCAAGTTTTACTAGCGAAATCGTTGTCAATTTTTTAAGCTAAAGCATTATTTTCTTAGCAGGATAATGTATGCAATTTTTATTTTTGATTTTCAACAAACCTTAAATCGAAATGTATACCTTGAATATTGTAGTTACGCCTATAATAGTAATCTCGACGCAACATTTCAAATGTTTTTGCTCCCTGGCCCCTTACGTGAAGAGGATTTGATTTAACTAGACATGGCGCATGGTGTCGCTGGTATATGCTTAAACCGACAAGGGACTACACTAAAAGTGAAAGGGAAACACTGGAAATGTTAATCCAAGCGCATTTTCCTGGATCTTTAATGGCTGATTGGGCTGATATAGCATCGCAGCCAGTGCGTAGTCACTTGCACTTGCACAAGCAAACCTTCAAAGGATGATTGGAAAGTGGCTAGAGAAATAATCAGCTAAAATAAGGTACAGTGGGCTGTAAAATCCTTCCTCCCTAAATCACCCGGGCCAGATGGAATATTTCCTGCTATACTGCAGCAGGCAATCGACCTCCTGGAAGCGCTTCTAATAAAAATCTTCCGCTTATGCCTAGCGGGAAACTACCTCCCACTGGCGTGAACGCCCACCAAGGTGGCCTTCATTCTCAAATCAGGGCGAGTATCGTACACCCAGCCAAAGGCATACAGACCAATCAGCTTAATGTCTTTCTGCTTAAAGACTATGAAAAAAACTGATAGACAGTCATATACGAGACTATAAACACCAATGCCCTCAATCGTAATCAACATGCATGGCAATCAGGAAAGTCATGTGAGTATGCGCTTCACAACCTTCTCGATGGGGTAGATGCGTCAATAATCGACAAAGAAATAGCTCTATCTGTCTTCTTGGACATAGAGGGGACATTTGATAACACCTCCTTTCAATCAATGATCTCTGCCACCCGTAAACAAGGCTTCGACGACATCACAAACAGATGGATAAAAACCATGTTTAGAAGGGCGCCAACTTCAGGCTTGTCTGGGAGACAAACTCTCAGGGTACGTGCTGTCAAAGGCTGCCCACAAAAGGGGGTTTTATCTCCCCTTCTATGGAACTTCTACAGATGCGCCCAAGGTTACACACAAGGGCACACACTCAGCAATCATGGCGAACCACATACAGAGGACGCTAAACATCACTCAAAGGTGGTGTGAAAGGGAAAACCTCAAGGTTAATCCCTGCAAAGGGAGGTCAGGAGGTCAAATATCTGGGCATCACCTTCGATGCAAAACTGAACTGGAACGTACACCTGAATAAAATCTCAAACAAAGAGTAAATGGCCCTTATGATGTGCAGACCATGTTTGATAAAACATGGGGACTGAAACCAAAGATGGTCCAATGGTACTATACTGCGGTAGTTAGACCCATGATAGCTTATGGCATCCTAGTGTGGTAGCCTAAAGTTAAGCAAAAAACAAACATCACAAAACTAACCAGGATACAGAGACTGGCCTGTTTGTGTGTATGTGGATTCATGAACAGCACTCCAACTGCATCTATGGAAGCCTTTCTGGGACTAATCCCTTTAGATATATATATATATATATATATATATATAAAACAGAAGAAGCCCGGATTGGAGCACATAGAATGAAATCCACCGGCAACTGACACACCAGCCAGGAACGATATGTACACAAACGAATATAGGAAGTAGTAGAAGGTAACCCCAACCTTCAAATGGGTACCGACTATATCCTTCCAGAGTATTCCTTTGACAAATCATTCATTGTGAGCTACAATCGTAATGGCTGGGCCCAAGGAAATCCACCTTAGCTGTCAAGGGGGCTGGTCTGGTACACAGACGGTTCCCGCACAGCAGAAGGCACAGGGGCCGGAATATATGGCCAAAGACCAAAGGCGAAGATTAGTGTACCTCTGGGAAGTAAGGCCACACTCTTACAAGCTGAAATCTTTGTAATAATTCAATGTATCCAGGAAAATGCAAAACGCAGGTATACCCAACAACGCATAAGCATTTTATCTGACAGTCAAGCAGGTTTAAAAGCACTTGAATCACCTCGCATTCATTCCAAATTAACGAGGGAATGTCTGTACCTTCTGTCATCCTTGTGTGAGAAGAACGTAGTTTAGCTCGTATGGGTGCCAGGATACATAGGGGTAGAGGGTAATGAAAAAGCAGATTCTTTCGCAAAAACCGGTGCATTCACCTCATCTATAGGGCTATGACCTGTATTCGGTACCCCTAAAACAAAGCATCCGAAAATCAGTAACAATGTGGACCATTACACAACACATTTCTTGCTGATTAGATTAGATTAGATGGTTGGTAGGACTTATAAAAGGGCACTGCCACCTGCGAAAACACCTTCACAAAATCGATGTATACAGAGTAGACTATGTGAAGAAAAGGAGGAAACTGCCTCACACATAATCTTCGACTGTCCAGCACTTTACCGCAAGAGACTGCAACTATTCAGGGAACACTTCGTGAAACAACCTTCACACATGAAAACCTCGTAAAAAATATCCTGCAACTCATTGAGGGCACAGATCTACTATGAAAAAACAAAAGACTATAGAGTCCAAGTGCAAACCGGGCTAATTAACCCACTTCACAACCCTGCTATTAATTAATCAATCAACCAATGATATCGCTGTTGCATGTATGAGCCCAAAATTATACTACTTCGCCCGTTTATATTTTTGTGTTTTACCTCAAAATAAATATGATAAACATAGAACAAGCCAACGCAATGCTAAGTTTATTATACTACGATTAAAAAACAATTCATTCACGTGATTCCATTCCAAAATACTACAGAACATATTAATAAGGTGAAGAACGAACTATACCGAACGTTTGAAACTAAATTATAATGGTTTACCCTATAAAATAGTATATTATACATCAAGCGAGAGAAGTGCATAATTTTTTCTGAGGTGTAATTTGTAGCCAGAGGGCTTCGCCCTACACCTCGGTACAAATTACGCTTCAGGAAAAATCACGCACTTCTACACCTTGATATACAGGGTGTTAGGGAAGTCGACCGAAACATTTCTAGGGTAGAATTAGGGCGCAAAATGAAGTCGAATATTCCTTTGCCATATTTGGCCCAAATACATAGTTTTCCCATAAATCCGTGTTAAAATTGGTGCCGTAAATTTCTTGAACTGCTGGATAAATTTCTATAATGCATTGTTTTTTGAAATCTAGCATGTTACTTGCAATACTTTTTTAATATGTCAGTTTGTGTTATTTGTTAAAAATTTGATGTTTTCATATACAATAACCCAAGTGTCAGGCATATTACTGAAAATTTTTCCGCGCTGTCGCACAAGTGTTTTTGCAACAAAAACTGCCCAAGCGCGTAGCGCGCGGGCAGTTTTTAGGGGCAACAAACACGCGTGCAAGGCAGCAAGGAAAAATTTTAAGGATATATGCCTGAACGAGGGGTATTTGTTCAGAGAATTTCACGAATAAAATAAATTTGACATCTGACATTTTTACTTATGTCATTGTCAACCAATTGAATGTCTTCTATTTCGAAATTTGAACCAATACGAGTTGATTATACCGATAATTTCCCTAGGGGTATTACCAGTATAATACCAGCCTAATTGGTGGATAAATTCAAAATAGAGACTTATTATTGGTTAATAGAAAATGAGGGAAATTTTCATATACAATATCCCAAGTGTCAGGCATATTACTGAAAATTTTTCCGCGCTGTCGCACAAGTGTTAGTTGCAACAAAAACTGCCCAAGCGCGTTAAACCGTAGCGTCAACCAATTGAATGTCTTCTATTTCGAAATTTGAACCAATACGAGTTGATTATACCGGTAATTTCCCTAGGGGTATTACTAGTATAATACCAGCCTAATTGGTGGATAAATTCAAAATAGAGACTTATTATTGGTTAATAGAAAATGAGGGAAATTTTCATATACAATATCCCAAGTGTCAGGCATATTACTGAAAATTTTTCCGCGCTGTCGCACAAGTGTTTGTTGCAACAAAACAACAACAAACACGCGTGCAAGGCAGCAAGGAAAAATTTTAAGGATATATGCCTGAACGAGGGGTATTTGTTCAGAGAATTTCGCGAATAAAATAAATTTGACATCTGACATTTTTACTTATGGCATTGTCAACCAATTGAATGTCTTCTATTTCGAAATTTGAACCAATACGAGTTGATTATACCGATAATTTCCCTAGGGGTATTACCAGTATAATACCAGCCTAATTGGTGGATAAATTCAAAATAGAGACTTATTATTGGTTAGTAGAAAATGAGGGAAATTATCTATCAATAATTTTTCGGTGTATTTATTCAACGGAAATGGTAGTATTTACATTTGCAGAATATGGCGATATGCTTTTTGTGTATGGGGAATGTGGTGGCAATGCAATTGCTGCAGTTCGGCGTAATGCAGAGCGCTTTCCACAACATCGAATACCACATCGAGAAACATTCACAGCGGTGACACAAAGGGTTACAGAGACAGGATCCATCTTTCCTAGACCATGCGAAGCAGGGAGAGGAAGACAGGTGCGTGTCTTGGATGCGGAAGTAGAGATTCTCAGTTAGCACACGCGAAATAGCGCGAGAAGTAGGTGTAAGCCATTAGACCGTCTGGTGAACTTTACATGAGAACCTTCTTTATCTATACCACGTGCAACGGGTTCAAAGCTTAGAGGAATATGACTACGCCCCTAGGATTAATTTCTGCCGGTGGCTTTTGCAGAAGACTGAACAACATCCAGAATTTCTTTCCAAACTCCTTATGACAGACGAGTATTGTTTTACCAGGGATGGTATACTCAATTATCATAACACTCATGTCTGGGCCGATGAAAATCAACATGAAGTCCGTCAAAAAAATTTTCAGCGTCGTTTTTCTATTAACGTTTGGGCAGGAATTGTTGGGGATTTTCTAATTGGTCCTTTCGTGTTACCCGCTCGACTAAACGGTGCACACTATTTAGTTTTTAAGGGAGAATCTACCCGATCTGCTAGAAAATGTCCCACTGGCCACACGCTAAAATATGTGGTTCATGCACGATGGCGCCCCAGCTCACTTTAGTCGGGATGTTCGTGACCATTTGGACATAACATTCCCAAATAGATGGATTGGCAGAAATTGACCTATTGCTTGGCCGGCCCGAACACCTGATCTGAATAGTTGCGATTTTTTTCTGTGGGTACACATGGAAGGTGTTTTGTATCGTACACCTGTAAGAAATGCTGAAGATCTCCAGCAACGCATTATGACTGTTGCTGACAGCATTCGCAACGACATAGAAATCCTTGCCAGGGTAAGAGAGTCCTTTACGCGCAAAGCCAGAGCTTGTATCAGGGCAGACAGCGCCCACTTTGAGCAATTTCTATAATATTCATTTTTGTATTGATTAATTTTTTATTTACTGTTTATTTGTTTACATGTTTCTTAAAAAATAAAGTTTTCAAACATTGATAGTGTTGCTTGTGGTGTTAATGGGAAATGAAAACAAAACTAGCATAAAAAAACAGATCGATCAATTTTTTCACATCCCTTCTCACATGCTAGATTAAGAAACCGTGCATTGTCAAAGTTTAATCTCAGCAGTCTAAAAAATTTTTGGCACTAATTTTAACAGTGATTTATGAGGAAACCATCCATTTAAGCAAAAAATGGCAAAGGAATATTCGACTTCATTTCGGCCACTGATTCACCCCTAGAAATTTTTCGATCGACTTCCCTAACACCCTGTATAATACATATATTATTGTGTATGGCGCAAATGCAATAACTTCACCTTGATAGGACTGTGGCGTCATGCAAAGGACATTGTTTTTAAGAATTTGAAATACTATTTACGAGGTCGGACAAATATGAAGCAGGATTGGCACTACTGCGGACGCTATAAGAAACTGACTGTTTCCAAATCATATCCAAATTGTAGCTGGAACTTTCGTCTACACATAGCTAAAACGACATCCTATCAGAACTTGCGTGGTAGGCTGTGCATGCGAATGAACAAGTTAGTGCAGCTGTCACATGTGACACAAGTCAAACATGGAGCAGAGAGCGAACATTAAGTTTTGTTTCAAATTGGGGAAAACGGCCACGGAGACATTCGAGATGTTAAAAACTGTGTACGGCGATGAGGCCATGTCCAAGAGACAAAGCATGGAATGGCGATCGAAAACGTCTCCCAGGCCAAAGAAATTCCGTCTCCGAAAATCGAAAGTGAAGACCATGCTGATCACTTTCTTCGACAGTCAAGGCTTCATTCACAAAGAATTTGTGCGACCAGGTGTCACTATCACTAGCCAGTACTACAAGGGTGTCATGACGCGTTTACTAACACGCATTCAGCGTGTGCGACCGTGTTTGGCAGCCTCCGGCAAGTGGCACCTTTATACGACAAGGCCCCTATATATTCTGCCTGGATTGTGAAGACGTTTTTGGCGACAAGAAATGTCCCAGTCTTAGAACATCCTCCCTATTCGCCGGATCTGTCTCCAGCGGACTTCATGGTGTTTCCTCAGCTGAAATTGACTATCAAGGGAAGGTGCTTTGACGACGTGGAAGACATTTAACGGAATATTGCCGCCGAACTAAACGCACTTCCTCGCGACAAGTTTAAGCAGCCTTTCCGCGACTTGTATCGTCGATGTCAACGGTGCGTAGAAGTCGAGGGAGATTACTTCGAAGGACGCTAGAGCTATTTTCAGCTTTGGCTACCTCACATGCTTTGTATTTGATCAATCCCGTTATATATTTTTCCGACCTCGTATTTAAATAAATTAAATTTAACTTCGAGATGTATCTAAGCTTCTTTATACAGAAAAGGTGCTAAATGGCTCTATTACAAATTTAGCAGTATATATCCCTTCGTTTGCGTAAATTTAATATAAGCACCTTAATTTTTAAGTAAAATAATTAGTATTTTATGCAGTGAGTTTGATTTTATATTTAAAAAAATCCATGGTTATTTGGATGATATACAGATGAGTAACACGGAAAGCCAATTTTATTGCAATCAGTAAGGTGCTTAAATATTAATAATCCTTTGTCTGTTTCGTAGTGTATATTTCTGTCCACTTACCTTTACTTATTATCAATAGCATTCAGCCTACATGCACTAAGGCAAAACAAATGGCAAACATTAACAATTAAATGCAGCACGTAAATGAAGAAGTAGTTAGTATTGTTCTCGAAATAGATAATAGCGGTAGGTTACGGCATGCTTTGAACTCTTTGCTATCTTTAATTACTGTTTAGTAGATCTAAACAATGTTACTGTGGATTTGTTTAACGTATTACTATATTAACCAAGTTAAAGTGCAGTTCATGTGATCAAACAAATTGTGTCAGAAAGTGTGGTTGTACAATTGTAGTTTCTCATTATTACTTTTCTATTCCAATTTCAAACACGTGAAATCTGCTTGTCATTCCGTGTTCGTACGTACGAGCAGTTGTAAACATTATACAAAAACGGAGAAATTTCTAGTCAGGAAATTAGTTACACTCTTCGCATCCGTAACTGTGTTTATTGGTAGAATTACAATCGGTTATACACTGTGTCGCGTGATATTTGACGACGGCATTTGGGTCTTCAATTTGTACAGATAACGTGATGAAGATTTTAACCTTGACCTTTTTAGAACACTTACCTTCATTTCGTTAATTCTTTAAGAGATTATTGCATGGAAAGTTTCCGATAGTGCATTTTATCCAATATTTGAATGCTTTTTAGCGTACGTCACCTTGGGGATAGGCATGTTTATTCAAGGTGGGTTTCTTGTTTGCTATCAGCAATTTCGATTGAAAAAGCAATCCCAGCTGATTGCTAAATATAACGTCGATTAATTAATTCGAAGCGCTAACCCGAGTGCCTGGAATTATAAGGAACTAATTTCTACTTCTACCTTGAATGGTCTGTGAATTGCATTAATATGCGACTATCAAATTTTTATGTGTTATGTACGACTAACCATATCTATTCAATGCAAAGCAACACGAATTTGAATATGGATTTTAATTATTTTATGAACCTTGAGGAACTCTGTTCACAGTTCGGAATAATATATACAGGGTGCGTCTGTTAAGACGAATCAGCTTGATATCTCGCTTATTTGAAATATTAGAAAACATTTTTTGGACAAATTGTAATAGGTGGAGCCCTCTGTGTATACGCACTGTAAAAATGATTTTTTAGTTCTTGCGACAAGGTTAAACAATTCTTAGATATTTCCCTCTATTGCTCCATTTTTAAAAATCGTATTCCTCATCCGTTTCCCTAAAATAATTTGATAAATATTTTGGGTTTTATGTCGCAGTTCAAATTAGTGCTGTATCAACATAAAATGTAAAATAAAACAAAAATACATTTGCCTATCTAGAAGTCACACACCGGCCAACCGTTTCGCCAATGTTCTCTTCCCAGATACTTTTAAATGGGGCATTTCGCAATTACATCTTAATACCTGTTGAAATTGCCTATTATTATTATTAATATATAAAGTATGAATTTCAACGAAGTAAGGCAGCAAACAATTAACAAATTACATCTTAGTTCGTGTAAACTGTTCCCGAATGCAGTCATTATGACGTTGATTTATTTAGTTTAATTTATAAAATAACTAAGGAATTCCCTCGCTTCAACCATCAAATCAGTGAGACGTGCGTTCTGTAGTATCATCTTCACTTATACCTATTAGTGACACTTCGGGAATTGAAATTTTTAATTATTTTATAAACTACTTAAACAAAACAAATTTAACGTCATAATGACTGCATTCGACAATAGTTTACACGAACTTCTATGTAACTTTGTTTTCCGCTATGTGATTTCCAGGTAGATGTATTTTTGTTTTATTTTACACTTTACGTTAATACCGCACTAATTTGAACTGCAGCATAGAATCCAAAATATGTTTCCAACTATTTTAGGAGAACTGACGAAGAAAAGGATTTTGTAAACAAATGGAGCATTACAGAGAATAATGTTCTTAGTAATTCATAACACCAAAAAATTTAATTATTGACAAAATAATTTTATAAGAAGTCTCTAAAAATTGTTTAATCTTGTCGGCCGAACCAAAAAATAATTTTGGCAGTGCCTATACAATTTGTTTGAGATGAACTATTTTTTTTAATATTTCATATAAGCGAGATATCCATCTGATTCGTCTTAGCAAACTCACTCTGTGGATACAGTATGCAAAAATACCCGAAAAAGGTACTTATTAAAAGTTGATAAAACCAACCGTGTTCGAGATAATTCGTTTATTATGAAAAATTTTGTACTATATGGATTAAATCCATAGCAGAGATAGAGAAAAACTCATACAAACATTTGTCCGCAAACGTTTAGTTTACAAGGTATAACCTAAGAATTCTAAACATAATCTTATTACTTATTAACACTGAATGGATTGTACCTTGAATTCTAAACGATTGCGGACAGATGTTTATATGCAGTTTTTCACGAAACCAATAACAAAAGTCCCATCTTTTATTACCATCACCAGGATGAAGAGTTTGTACAGGTGTAAATTTATAATCATGGTACTTATGTTTCTTGATGATTTCCCACATACATGAATCATCAATACCATACACTTCAGAAATTCTTCAGCTGGAATTTTCTGGATCATTCACTAATTGAGCCATCACATTCACTTCATTAGCAATAATTCCTTTTCTATACGGCACTCGCGGTCTTCTAAACCTGCTACAAATAGCCAAATTTCTTGAAATCCTTGCAAAGATTGTTCGGTGGGGTAGCTGTCTCTCTGGATACAAATTTGCATAATTTTAAGACGGTAAAATAGAATGTCTATTGCTGTGAATGTAGACATCGTACATATCCTGCTTTGCTTCTCTTGACAATTACAAACCACGATAAAGAAACTCTACGTACACCACTTAAACGCAATCTCTCTATTTTGTTATTAAATCAAATCATTTCTTACCTGTCAGTTTCAATTATTTTATACTTTGCACTTTTAAAATTTAAATAATCATCTGTTTCTTCATTTGTTAACTCGTTTATCAAAAAGTTTAAATGAAAATTAGCAATACAATCTGTCACTTTAATTATTGTTTCAATTGTTTTTCAAAGCCTATGCGATTTTATAAATTATTTACACAAATTTTCTAATTTCAACATCCTTTTTGGAAGAAAAAGGTTATGTTGGTTACCAATTGGAAAAGCTAATTTTTTTGTCTATCTAATGGTTTAATAATCCAATATGACGGCCATAAGAAATAAAATAAAAGTAGTTAACTATCGCAATTTGAAATCTAGAAGGCCTACCAAATTTCTTTCAATGTCATTCAACTCACACTGACCGAAAACATAAAGTTACCAAGTTTGATTGAAATAGCGTTAATGGTAGGGAAGATAATAATTTATTTCTAAAACCACAATTTTCAATAAATCAAGAACGAATGAAAATATCCAGAATTTCTTTAGATTTTTAATTGCCATAAAAAAGCGCAACTTTTCTTTAATTTACCCGACCTCGTATCCCTTACCATTTCCGAGATGCCAATGGTGAGCAAAAAAATCGCTACCCTGTATATATTTATATGCCAATTATTTCCATAAAAACAATTATATTAATTAATAATTCTATAGAAATTATGGCAAATGATTGTATAAGGACTAACTGATTATTCGATTAGTCGATTTATCATTTAATTAATCGATTATTTACAATTTGATTAATCGACAAATTACCCTATGAATTGATTATCCCATTAATAGATTATCTGAATAATCGTTTATCCTAATAGTCGAGAATCATATTTATCGATTATATTACGAATTAAAAGTTTGAATATTAATTTTTAATTAATAAATTATTTAATACATCAAATATTACGTTTTTTAGCAATAATATTGTATTATGTATTAGCTTTCACTAAACGCATGGACATAGAGGTCGTTTGGATAATATGTGTATACTGGGTAACTAATTGGTAATTAAGCTAAATTACAAACCGTTGCGAATGAAACAACGGACGACCGTGGTAGAAAAATACGTTACCGTAGTTTATCTGTATCTCTTATGTAATAATTGAGTGCAATTCTCATTAGATAAGAAAACCGTCAACAATTACAGCACGTTCGGGCGTCTCCTTACTACATTATAAATTGGAAATATAATTTAGTAGTTATTTTTGGTAATAATGCTTTGAAAAGAGCTGTGCATATTAATAGTTATTTTTAATAATCGTTTAACGAATAATTTAATTAAACCATAAACAATTATTCAATTATGTAATTAATCGATTATCCCACTAACTAATAATTAATTAATTAAGCAATTTTGTATTCTAATCGATTTTCGATTATTGATTTACATAATCGCAAAGCCCTAACCGGGACATTGAAATATTCGGCTTCAGGTATATATTTTCTCTGTTGGTCATACACAATAATTATATTATAATTTTTTTCTCTATATTATAATTGGGATTAGGTTTAACTGCGGTTACAAATGTATAAGATGCTCTATTTAATAAAAGCTATTATTTACAGCGCGTGAAAGTGTAAGAACATCATAAGACATAAATACTGTATAACTTTAACTAAAGAATCGTTGCCAAAACGTGGTGTCTAATAAACGAAGTTCTTTTAAATCACAGCAACCAAAACAATTATTTATAAGTAAGTCAAAAACACTTTGGCAAAATAAAATTAAGGAAACGAAAACTTACGGGACCGGCAAGTATTGATAGCATAAGCTAGAAGTTCTATCTTCGTTCACTTTAACCTTTTTTCTGTGAACATTTATTTATACATAATCCAGTCATTCGATTGTCTGCCATAATAGATAAGAGCCATGTTTTAACCAGTTACAGTATACTACAAGAATGTGCCATGGGCAAGTAGTTGATGGTAGCTACACATACTGATCTGTTCTGTTCAAGTTTGGTTGGTTGGTTGGTTTTTGATTGGGAGAGATCTAGTACGCGGTTTGCCAAGTTTTGTTTTTCCTAATTTGCAATTGCAAGAAATGGTTTAGGGACTTCATAAACACTATTTGCAAGAATTGACTGAGATAGATCACAGTCGGTTTAGAATTTATTTAAGGATGAATGAAGATACATTTAATGAACTACTCATAAAAATTGAAAGTAAGATTAAAAAGAAGATACGAAGAGAAGCATTGGCAGCTAGAATTAACACTACAATGACACTAAGATATTTAGCAACATGGGATTGTTATTCATCGTTAACTTTTATGTACAGATTCCCGAAAGAAGGGTGCAAGATTTTATACAAGTAAGCAATCCTACGATCAACAGTAGGTCTGCATGTCTGTGGTACTTTAAAAACGCGCAACACAGGCATAGGCGAGAAGAAAGTAAAATGTAAAATTTGATTTTGGAGGTCATTGTTACGGAAGTTTTTATGGCAATTTTTATTAAACCTGGTATCTACTTCAAACGATAAGCAGACCGTGGTAACTGTGTCTAATAGTATATCAGCCATTTGCTAGCCGTACACATACAGTAATGGGAGGGCAAGGTAATTATATGTTATATTATTAACATAAATAGAATCACACGCGACATCGCCTACAAAACATGTGTAGTAATCTTGGTCCCCAACAAGGGACTATGGGTAGTAGTAGGAGTAGATAATGGAGGAGCTGAGATGCCCAGTAGGACCCTATGGACCCTTTCTACTAACCCATGGCGTACCATCAATCATCACCACCCGCTCTCTCTTCCTCTCTCTCTCTTCCTCTCCTACCTCCTCTGACACTCTCTGAGCAAATCTTCCTGAGATTCTAATGAATGCCAGAATGTCCCTCCATGCGAGGAAACTCAACTCTGCTCTGTAAAGCGTTGCTGCGCCGAAAACTGTATGTCTCAGTTGCAGTCACGCCTCGCACTCTCCTAAAAAATGGAAGGCGGTTTCCTCCTGTCCTTTGGAAGCTTGACATAGTGGGCCGTCCTCTACACCTAGGAGGTTTAGGTGTCTTCTGAGCTTACAGTGGCCTGTGAGGATACATATCAGTAGATTAAGATTCCGTCGGTTTTTACCCAAAAGCCAGACCTCTTTACATTTTTCTAGTACGGCTATAAAGAGTTTTGCCTGTCTACATCCCCCGAGTTGCCCTGTTGCCTTGAGAAACCTAGAACGGGTTGCGATCCCACGCAGGTTTCGCCGGCTTCCAGCCTGGCAAGCTTATCTGCCGGTATTCAGACCAGTTTTACTTCTTTCAACCTTGCGAGTTCTTCAAGAGCGTCTCCGCATTCCTGACCTCTTTCGTTTCCAGCCTATCTTCTCCGACCAAGGTGCTTCGACCACTTTGACAGGACTAAAGCCCACTCCTTCAATGGATAGGGGCTGTCTCTTATAAAGAAACCACTGGGCAGAGGTTGAGTCCTGGGCGGGTACTAAACACCATCCTGGGTCCACCACGAGTGTGGAAGTGGAACTCTAACCCTTCTTCGGAGACTTCCATGGCTTTGACCATTACCTCGACCAGGTGACTGCGGATGCGCTCCCCTTCTTCGGGTTGCACTTTCCCGTCTGGTTGGTCCGATCTGATAACCACCTAGTATTCCTTTTGAGGGACAATGGGATTATGACAAGTTACAATATTTAATTACTTTTATTACATTAAACAAATTTCTTATGTGTACAACGAGGAAGGCGGCTTAGCGGTAGAATATCTCCATGAAATCCTATTATCTAATTTTCCTGGTCTTCTTCGTTCTTACATTCCCGTTACTGACTGAGGACGGGCTGAGCCTTATAGCGGTTCGCGCGCTTGTGCGGACTTGTACGGTGACTTTCCTTATGTGTACATAACATTTTAATTAATTTAATAGAAATTTGCTTTGGACTTTCAGAGTAATTTTTTAAAATATTCTTTATTTCATAAAGCTAAGATATGGTGAACAATCCAGAAATACTTTAATACCTAACGACTGTAATTATTAAAAGTAGGGTGTTGTTACGATATACGTTATATAATGTTTTTTCATTTTTATTACAGAGAACGGGTCCTACCCGGATTCCGCTATTCGGATCTAGGATACCCATTCCAGGACAAACTGTACCAGAAACCGTGCGGATCGTCGCGCCCGCTCCCTGCAAACAGTTCCGCGAAATAACTCGCAAAGACATAGGAAAAAGAGTGCGTGTCGCGGAAAAGGAAGGTGTGCTACGCTTCGTCGGAAATGTACATTTTACTCAAGGTGTGTGGTGCGGAATAGAATTGCCAAGCCCAAATGGTAAAAACGATGGATGTGTCCGAGGAGTGCGATACTTTGCTTGTCCGGACTCCCGTGGTTTAATGGCCCCATTATGCAAAGTTTTGCTTGTCGATGATGTTGAATTTGATGAAGAGGAAGATGTTACGTCGGGTCCTCATAGCATGCTCTTCGGGATTAAGGAGGCCACTATAGGGAATGGTTTACAAAGGATTGATAGTAACACCACCTACGTCAATGAAGCAGAGGTAATCCATTTATTGAATAATAGTTCTGAAGAATCGGTTAAAGGGTGTCAAGATGAAACTTTTACCGGGAAGACTTTGATTAGATCTGATACGTACGAAACTTTCGAAGATTTAAATCCGCGACGTGAAAGCCAGACTTTGGCACCAAATAGTCTGGTTAGATTGGGGACTCCAAATAAAACTGAAGAAAAAGCTGGTAGTTCAGTTTCCACCTTTAAGATTGTTTCTGCCACAGATGGCTCTACTACCTTTACTCTTGAAAATCTTGCTTATTTAAACGAAAATAATTTTCCTGATATTGTTAACTCTACACGGATTTTATCAAATGCAGATAAAACTCTCGAAGATTTTAGTAGTAATAGCATAGAAGACAATAATGAAACTGTTATAATAAATACCGATAACCACAAAAGAAAAAAACGGAATTCTACTGAAAAGTTACCCGAAGAGGAGTGCCACAGTTGTTTTGGTGAAAACGAAAATTCGAATGCGGGCAACTCAACCCGCGTGTTATCAAAAGTAGAACGTAATTCTAGCACGGATTCAAACCAAACTGTTATATATTCAGGAAATAAGAATGGAAAAAATAGTTTTATTGTCCAGGATGCTGATAAGAAAGGAATAACGTCTGCTCTACGATTGCATAAAAATAGTGTTGCCGATAATCATCTAAACGACACAGTAGTAAAAACTCCAAACGACATATTTGATAAACCCGGAAATTTGGTCAATTCTAAACTAAAACCTTTCAGATTTTCGAGTGAGGATTTTGTAAGTCCACCATCTAATTGTAATCCAGTAACACATTCGACTCCTATACGTTCATCAGATACTGACGTGGAGAACTCTCCAAGACGGAGAGTTCGTGCATCCCCGGCTCCTTTTAATACTACATTCGAGGAAGATGGAACAAAACGAGATTCTTTGGAGTTTGAGGAATCTTTAGGAATACTGACACCGGAGCAAATGACTGACGTAACAGGTTTTGCTGGTTCAAGAACACCATCTTCAGAGAACATAGGATCGCTTCCAAACGACTTACAGCATATTACTTCAAAGTTTCATTGCGACATTAAATCAACTGCGGATTTAGGAAGTCCCAACTTAGTTGACGCTAGTACAAAGGATTTAAGTTTGGGAATAATCGACGAACACATCCTCTCAAATTTCACTGGGAAATCTGACACAACTATGAACATGGAATTACCGTTGGATTCGGTTGACAATCAGTCTAAGGATTATACATTTACTAGGTTAGAACAGACACCTTCTCCCGAGGATTTGCCATTGGATCCGACGCCTGTGATCGAGAATGAGTCCAAAACCGAACCAACAAAATCAAAAACAACTAGCAGTTTTATTACAAGCATCACTAGCATTACAAGTTTAGACACAGGGTATCAGGGAGATGGTGAAATGTCAAGGCCCGCTAGCAGAGGACCTGATCATTCTCCCTTAACAAGAAGACCTTTGCAAAGACCTCAACCTAGACGACCAGATCCCATGACAGATTCTGATTTCTACACCGAAAGTGATGCTGATAACCACGAAGAACATCCACTGAGAGGCGATAGGCTTGCTCGAGTTATTGATGGAACTTTATATGGCGTTGATCCTCAAGCTGCAGCAGACATTTATGTAAATAATCGCGAAAATATGGATTCCAGTGGTATTTTCACCGATATCGAGGGAAACACAAGAGCGGATGAATTGTCGAGTGCAGATAATGAAAATCAGAATGAAAACCCGGATGTGTCACCCTCCCCATCTGATACTTCTAGCAAAACTATTTCAAATGACAGTCAAAATAACGCCCCGGCAGCTATAATTAAAACACCCGTTAAAAGTGAATCAAACAATAATTCAAAAAAATCTGAAAGTATGGAAGTTGATGCCATTGAGATGCCAATAAAACGAAAATCGCCCTCGCCTTCTAGTGCAGCGTCTAGTCCTGCGAGCGTGAGGTCTCCAAGGCACACAGCAAGAGATGATACAACGTCAAAAAAGTATAAAATGCCTAAAAGGAATGTAACATCTAAAGTCAAAGCTGTGCTCGAATCCAACAATCAGCAAATCAATAATAAGGAAGCTACTAAATCTCCGCCCAAAAAAACCGCAGGACGATGGGATGCCGTAATGAACAAAATTTCAAAAAATTCAAATGATAAGCCGAACTTAAAGGAAATCAAGTCGAAAGTTTTCGCCAACCATTCTCCAACATCTGTTCGCCAGATTGGCGCTCCAAGGACTCCTAATACGAAATTGTAAGGTCTTTGAGATAAGGTGTAATTTGATTATGTAAGCTAATTGTAATTTTTTCAGGCGAAGAACCCGAACTCGCGCTGAAACAGTAACAAATAAAAACGGAAATATCGAAAGTCTCCACAGTTCTGCCAGCGATTTGAGTGGGGCTTCACCTGCCAAAAGGATTGGTAAGTGATATAGTTATTTTTAAGTTGGCAACTGATTTCCTCTTAATTATTTCCTTCTGTTCAAAATAAAGGAAAAAGTATTTACGAAAGTTTTACTAGCACTGTACATTGTCTTCTTGTGGATATGCCAAAAAAAAATGTTAGTTCCTCTGTTGTAGGTGAATATAATAAAACTGACAAGAAGATAGCTTGTTTGTAATGAATCAGATCCACCCGAATAAAATCAAGTTTTACTTTTATTTACCTCGTCAGCGAAATGGCCGAACATATTATATGTTGCGGACTGGGGCAGAATATATCAAATCTGATTACAGAAGCGCTTACCTAGATGAAATCAAGCAAGTACAAAATGTCGCATTTATTTCCTTTTCCTGTAAAAAGCTGCATTTGCTACACATGTAGGATTGAATTTATAGTTAATGTACCTTACCAATTTTTTAATGTGAGTTCAATCACTATTTTATATTATTCTACTCAAGTAGTTTAACTCTACAGCATATTTGCCATCTTGCTTACGAGGTGAATAACAATAAAATTTTATTCAATTTAGGTCATCCAGATTGGTAAAAGCAAGTTATTTTTTCGTTAACTATCACAGTATTCATTGTAGAGGATGAAAAAACTTTATAGGAGTATTCACAATTGTTTCAGTTATTTTCCTAATTCGGAAGTTTACAATGCTTATGATAAAGGAAGTGGTTTCATCCATCCGATTGGCTGCTTGTTTACTAACAGAATGAACATTAATATATTTTTAATATCAGCTTGTAGTAAGTTTTTGAACTATAAAATATTAGATCATTTAGATGTAGTACAGATAACTGTAGTTAATGCTTAATGCTTAAATAAGTACAATAGTTTGTGAGAGACCTATACTCTGAGAGGGAGCTAGGCAACCATTCGTACAGGTGTTATGTATTCGTGTGGGCAAAAAATAAGTTCGATCGTGTTAAAATGTCGGAACTAAACTAATATTTTAATAACCTGGTAACGGCACATAGATTACAGAACACTGAAATTTATCTAGTTCTAAAGCAAAATCATACTGACGGTTTATATAAGTTTTCTCTAAACTGTTTTCTGAGTGTAATAACTAAAAAACTCTAAAGCATATAATGCTTATTTACAAATACTATTTACTTTGTTTTCGTATTGAGAATTACAGATGAATTAAGTTTTGAAAAGTATGCACGTTTATGTTATTCTCATTAAATGATTTACGTAAATATTTACGTACTTGCTTTATATGGGTGGCGTAGGTTTTTTCAGTATCTTTTAATTTCATTGTTTGGCGTGAGAAACTTTAAGTTTACATATAAAATACATAAAAAAGTATACTGTATTAAAGCTCCTTTAATACAACTGATTTTAGTTAATTAGTTTTTTAGGTCCACACTGGTAGTTTAACTGGCACAGTATGATATATCCAGTATTTCATAGTCACTTTGTAAAAAAAGGGTTGACTTTTAGATTTTTTTATGTATAGTATAAGATTCGGAAGAGAAAAATTTAAATGTAGTAAGTTGTACAATTTATTCAAGAAAATAGTACTTCATTATCCCTAATAATTAGCTTGTTTTTTAAAAACTTGACAGAACTAGTACGCTTTCCATAGAACCCACGCTTACCTTAACTGTCTTTTTTATTGTTCTAATGTCTTAAACCTACTATAAGAGCTTGTTTTTGTGCATCAATACCCAGCATTCAGTAATAGCCATTGGGCATTACGAAATTGCACTTTCATTCTTAACTATTCAACCAAAGCCCTCCTGCTAACATGGTTTCAGATATACACAGGAAAATGGAAACCCTTCTGTTTCAAGTTGTTTATACTTTGGAACATGTAAAATAATTTTTTGGCAGTTTTTAAACGCCTAAATTTTCTAAGCAAACGCATGAGCTCCGTGATGTATCTTTACAGAGCTTATATAATTATTTTATAATTATCTACCCTAAATACACATACGAGGTGTGTAAATTATGTAATGAGATTGTTTTTTTCAATTTTTTTATTCGAATATCACAATTCGACAGTGTCTCCTTCAAAATAACTGCCTTGGGAAGCCACACAGCGCTGGAGACGGTTCTTCAATTCCTCATAGCAGTGCTGGAACTCGGATACTGGAATAGCCTTCAGCTGGCCGGTTATAGCCGTTTGAATGTTTTCCAGTGTCCCAAAATGACGTCCCTTGAGGTGATTTTTCAGTCTCGGGAAGAGGAAGTCACAAGGACTCAAGTCGGTCGAATAAGGAGGCTGAGGAGCTACAGGAATGTTCTTACTGGCCAAAAAATCGTTAATGAAATTGATGCGTGACAATTTAGTGTTTGGTCTCACACGCATTACCCTTTTTCGAAATCTTTCAAGAACCTCTTTGTAAAAGTGTTGATTAATCATTTGGCCTTGAGGTACAAACTCTTTGTGAACGATTCCCTGGCTCCGAAAAAGTAAATCAGCATGCATTTGATCTTCGAAGGTTTTAGGGTCATACTCAAACACCGAAGACTCGTCACCAGCAATGACACGTTCCAGACAATGGGGATCATTTTCAATCGATTCCAAAAAATTAAGGCACCTTTCCCTCCTGATGTCCTTTTGATCCTGCAAAATGTTTTTCGGGACCATTTTTGCGTAGAGTTTTCTCATTCCCAATTCATTGGTCAAAATCTGATGAACGGTGGTGTGAGTCAAATTCAACTCTTCCCCGAGCATTCTGACTGTCAATCGACGATCTGAATGCACAAGATCCCGGACTCTGCCAACATTTTCCTCTGTTCTTGAAAATAAAGGCCTTCCGCTGCGAGGTTCATCTTCAATCGACTCTCTTCCTTCTGAAAATGCCTTAAACCACCGAATAACCTGGGCCCTTGACAAAACACTGTCTCCGTAGGCCTGCCGAAGTTTTGCAAAAGTGTTCGTTGCACTGTGCTCAAGTCTGAAGCAAAACCTGATAGCACACCATTGCTCGAAATGGATGTCACTCATTTTCAGAATGCATTAGAAAAAACTGTTTCACGAAAAAGTCACTATGGACAACCAAATGGCTCTAGCGAGTTCAACCTCGTACTCCAGGCGTATCACATGTTCATCTGCCGCTCCTTCCACTCCCGCGTCCCCAGTGTTGCCAGATCGAACGCTACAATCCCAGTCTTATTACTTAATTTTCAAGCTTCGTATATTGCAGAAAAATTTTTAATTAGTTTGGGGACTCGTTTACTCAACTTTAAATCGTTAACCTTCTCATTTACAGGATTATTTTTCCTGCAAAGTAGTCGAAATAAATTTCGAATGGGTTTCCCATCTGCAAAGCTGTAGGTATTTTAATCTTAGTAGAAGGCTAGTTTTATACTTAATAGTGACATATTTCAGCGCAAGTTATACTGTTTGAAAATAAAAGTATGGAAGATGAAGTTTGCCAACATAAATTTTAGCGTTTGTACTTGACTGACTTCACAATTAGTGCAGAATGGGCAACTGCATTGTCATGCATCAAGCATCTTCAACGTAGAATGCACTATTTATGTTTGTTAATTAGGCACAAATTGTTGATGGACGACACACACCCTGTTTATCGAGATAGTTAATTAGCATGGTTTCGATTCTGGATTTTTGCAAACGAAACTATGTGGGTCTTGGTTATAATTTTCCAATCCGCTTCATGCTATGGCGTTTCGTCGGAGGATCGTACTGGAACACGCATGACAAATCACTAGTGACACTGCAGTTTATAAAATTTGCATTGGCGCGACAAATCTGCGCACGAAGCAATTCTTCTCTGTTCTTGCTCATCTGTAAGATTGCCCGGGACGAATTTTGAACAGATCCTCCTCTTTCCCCAATCAGCATGGAGAATTTGTCGAATTATCTTCTTACTGATATTCAACTCATCTGCTTTTATTCGGAGGTTAATTCGGCGAAAATTTGCATAGCTCTTGCGACCGAATTTACATTTCGAGATATCGATGGACTCCCATTATAGCATCATCTTCAACATTCTTTGAAACGTTTAAACCATTCAAGCACTAGTATGACTTAAGTTTTAAGGCATTATCACCACACATAGTTGTCAGCATTTTTATCCTGCTTTACTTGTTGATTTGTCGCAACATGCAAAATTTCTTAGTTTTATTGTTGCTAGTGATGAGTTATTGATGTTTCAGTACGATCCTGAAACGAAACGCCAGAGCATGTTGTTAACCGGAAATTCGTCACCAAGATTTAAACGGTTTTGTTTTGTAAAAATCCAAAATCAAATCTTTTTCAATAAAAAGGGTGTGTGTGATTCATAAGAAACTCGTGCTTGAAGAACAAACAGTAAATAATGCATTCTATGCTGAAATCGTGAAGATATTATTGCAGTGTAATTGCGATTCCAATTCCCCGCAAAGGATAGCTGATTCTTGTGGCATGACAATGCAGCTGCCCATTACGCACTAATTATCGGATCTTTTTTTAATGCAACGCGGCGTTGTTAAAATCAATAATCCGCCCTATTCACCTGACTTCTCACCAGTGAACATTTTTCTATTTCGAAGGTGAAAACTGTTCTAGGGAGAAATGATTTCAGAACGTAGGAGATACTAAAGAAAATATAACCACTGAATTGAAAGCAGATTTTTCGGACGTTTTTGCCAACTGTTTTCAGGAACTTTTATAACATTCAATAAGTGCATTAAAGTAAATGGAGATTAGTTTGAATAAATATCAAATATATTTAACGATACTTAAATTGTGTTCCTTTTTATGTCAGTCCGGAAATTAAATTGCTAAACCTCATATGTTGTTTAACTTACTTAACTAACTTCCCCTGCCCAACTCTGCACTGTATGTACACATTGCGGTCTCCTGTCTGTGCAAGTTTAATTACACAGCAACCTTTAACTATCTGCTCCTACCTAAATAATTGAAGGGCATGCATGCCTTATCCACTGGACGTTCGTCAATTACTAGGTTACGTCTAGGGATTTCTCTTGCTATTGTGAGATTATAGGAATGAACATGTTGCAGTATTTAGCAACTTATATTTTAAATCTGTTGGACAAATGATATAAAACATCTTTCGACGTAGATGTATGTAAGTGCTACATCGTATGCATAACAATGTTGATTTCTTTTTCTCCCACTCAATATCTATTGAGTTCTTCTCCCACTTTGTCAATTACCTTATCTATTATGAGATTGAATAAAAGCGGATTCAAATTGCCCCCTTGTCTTATTATACTGCCTACATTTACTTCTTCTGTTAGAGAATGCTTTACTCTGATTTTGGTTGTTTTTTTTTATAGCGAAGTGTCTAAATAAACCACTCAAAAATGAATAGGGATATTGCAGCGTAAGACACTTAAAGGCAACACCAATTGCATTTATAATAAAAAAACTATCAAAACAACAAAATGTTACGTGTTTTTGATAATGAACATGAAAATTACAACAAAGGTATGTGTAAAGAAGAAATTTAACAATATTATAATGAAAATCATTATTGTCTCCTTTCACTTTAGTTAAATTTATTAAATTCTAACACCGCGTGACACCTCCTCTGGCAGTAATAACTGCTCTGCACCTGCCTGGCATACTCTCAATGCAATTATCAATATGTTCTTGTGGACTTTGATGCCACAGTACCGGCAATACATCCCTCAGCTGTGGCACAGTAGTAGGCCTTGGATTATGATGATCCAGCTGTCTCTACAAAAGGTTCCATGCATGCTCGATGGGGTTGAGGTCTGGAGATAGCGGAGGAAGAGCAAGATGATTTATTTCCTCATCTGGAAGCATCTCTCAAACAAGCCGAACACGATGCAGCCGTCCGTTGTCGTCAAGAAAAACAAAATATTCCCGTTCAACAGCATTGCGACGGTTCAGAACATGGTCCATAATGATCTCTTGGGCATACCGTTGGCTCGTGAGTGTAGCTATAAAGATATGGAGGTCAGTACGTCACCCTAAAGAAATTTCAGCCCATACCTTAAGACCACCACCACCAAAGACTACGACGGGTTGGGTATACTGAGGTAAGGTACGATGTCCGGCACTACGATAAACTCTTTGATGCCGGCTATCATCTCTTCTAGAAGCCCATGTTTTGACCATTCCACCTGGTGTCTTTGTTGAGCCACAGTTCTTACAGGACATCTTAGTGGCGGTATGAGACAATCGATTTTTCACAGTTTGGTCGGAGATTCGATTTCCTGTGGCATCTTGGAGCACCAGCAGTAGTACCATAAGTCGATCCTTACGAGCTGTTTTTGATGCGAAAAGATCCACTTCCAGGCCTTCTTGCAGTCGTACTTCTTTCTCTAAGACGCGAAAGGGCACGTGAAATTACGCTCTGTGTGGTTCTAACATATCAGCCATGTCGACTTGACGATCTCCTCTTTGGTGCATAGTAACGGCTCAATTTCGTTGTTCTATTGTTAAACGGTTTCTCTGCATTTTGTTTATTATTAAGAGCACGTATGTAACACACGAATAAGAAAACAATGAAAAAAAAAGACCTGAAGAAGACAGGAGATAGGTGTTGACATATTCCATCAATCGAGTATTCAGCTACAATGTTTGGTTGCGTTCGTTTGTTTTTTCCGCGTTTCTTAGAAACCGTAAATAAGTAAGTTTGTTTCGTACGAAAATTTGAGTATCTGCTTAAGATTTTAATTACTGCAAGACAGCGGTTTTTTAATACAACCACAACATATTGATGCCACGTGGTCAAACGAGCAATGAGAAGACCCCTGAATCCAGTAGAAGTGTCAAGAGTAGTTACCTTACTACAAGAAGGTAGAGTGCAGCGAAGTGTTGCTCAAGAACTCAATGTAAGCCAGTCTGTGGTGTGGAGGCTCTGGCAGAGGCACCAACAGACTGGTCTTGTCACCAGGAGGCCTGGACAGCGTCTTCACAGACCAACAAGCCTACTAAACGACCGATTTTTGAGACTTCAAGCCCTTCGCAGTCGTTCGACAACCGCTCATAGTCTTCAAATCGACCTTTCCAGTGCCAGGCAAGTTCAGATAAGCGACCAAACGGTAAGAAATCGACTTCGGGATGTCAATTGAGATCTAGACGCCCAGCAAAAAGCGAAAGTTGACCAGAAATCATCAAGAGGATGTTCTTCGCACGTGAACATGAATATTGGCAATTGAGACAGTGGAGTCGAGTGATGTTTTCAGACGAGTCGAAGTTCAAGTTATGGACAAATGATGGTAGAGTTAGGGTCCGAGAAGGCCAAACGAGCGTTTTTTTACCAGCATGTGGTAAGGAAGTCGTAGCTTTTGGCGGCGGTTCAGTAATGGTATGGGGCGGCATTTCAGTAAACGGCCGCACTGAACTTGTCATCAGAAATGGCTCTCTCACGGCAGAAAGGTACATTAATGAAGTCCTTGAAGAACATGTCCTGCCTCAAGCACTTGCCGTGGGAGAAGATTTTTTATTTATGCAGGATAACCCTCGTTCCCACACGGCTAGAGTAGTCACTGAGTATCTTGGCCAGAATAACATAGACACTATGGAATGGTCAGCACTCAGTCCTGACCTTAATCCCATAGAGCATTTATGGGATCAACTCGGACAACGTGTTCGCAAGCGTCTACACCCACCAGATATGCTGGGAGAACTGGAACAAGCTCTCATTGAAGAATGGCGACGAATTCTCCAGGAAGACATACACAGACTGATTCGCAGTATGCCACGCAGGTGTAATGCCGTAATTCAAGCTGCAGGAAGCTTTGCACGATATTAGGTTTAGGTATTGTTTGGGTTTATTGAGAATTCTTAATAATATTAATTTTTTGATATGAGTTTTCAGTTTAGTTTCTGGTTCACTTTAATATAGTGTTCAATGATGTGGTAGATGTTAAGATGATATCCAATTTGTGTAGCATTTCATTAAAATAAATGTTTCGACAATGCGTATACCAAGTTTCATTAAAATGCCATCGGTCCTAACAAAAATTCAAGCATTTGATATTTTGACCCCTTAATTCTTTTGCGTAGTTTATATGCTTTACTCGTATATTACAATATCCCTGTTCATTTTTGAGTAGTTTAATATCTACGACGATTTGGCTGCCTTCGTTGAGCTTGCATTAATGGCAACCTTTGCCAGACAATAAGTTTGGAACGATGTTAACCTTCTTATGAAGTTATTTAATGATATAGCATAGCGCATAACGTTGTTAGGAAGAGGGATTATGGACTCCAGTCCCTAGCAAGGAAACGTACAACGAAATACACCTTACTGTTAATTTCCTAAGACGTTGTGCATGTTTTGTTTAATAAATAAACTACTGGACATTGTGAACTGCTTCTCGACGCAAGCTCATTTTAAACTTTGGACGAAAGCCTACAAATATTTTCCAACTCTTCCGTTACTATCAAATTGAAACCTTGCGTAGACGTTGGAAGGAGAGTTTGTTAATTTTCGAAAAAATAGCGAAACGGGAAACCGGAAAAACATGTTGGAGACTCTATTTCTTAACGTTTTGCTAAGGTGGTCTTCCAAGCAGTCTTTAATGCAGGATTTTGAGATTAAGATTAGAATTGAATTGAAAAAAGGCAAAATACGACAGAAAGTCGAAATTTTTAGTTTGCAGCTGGAATTTCCATTCGCAAAATCCAACTTACAGTTCCAAGACATGTTTCAAGACGTAATTCTCTATTTAAAGGTTC
The DNA here is from genome assembly GCA_014611495.1 of Limonius californicus. Classification (NCBI taxonomy): domain Eukaryota; kingdom Metazoa; phylum Arthropoda; class Insecta; order Coleoptera; family Elateridae; genus Limonius; species Limonius californicus. Next base: position 26,767 of record JABXWE010013553.1, read on the forward strand.
TAAGTCTCTGTGCTTAAATTGAATGGGTTTACGCCGATTGATTGATTGTCACTTGAGTGGGTTCTGATTAATTGTCCTGACGGAAGGTTATTCAATTTAGCAGAGATCTAATTTTACGGTAAACCAACGCGTAATGGACATTATGGTAAGTCAGAATTCTGACTTCGAAATTTGTAGTTTAACAGTTGAAATTTTCCGTTTCAAATTAGAATTCCAAGTTTTGAGTTATTCAGTTTAAGATCGCGTTCCTAAGTCGAAATTCCTATGTCTGAATTTCCAGAAAGTCTTAAAGTCAGCGTGATGTAATCGACTGTGTTGTTAGAATTTCTAGTTTATGGTCGGAATATCTATTTCTCAATATAGTTTTGAGTCATTATTCTTCACAAAATAATCAGAATTCCTAGGCTAAATTCTATATTCCGGCCTCAAAGATGAATTTCTTAAAATATTACAATTTTTTAGTCAGATTATCGAGTTTCTAGTCGGACAATCTAGTTTAAAGTTGGAATTTCTAGTTTGTGTTGCAAATTTATAATTTACAGTTGTTATTCTGGTTTATAACTAGTTCATATTTCTAGTTTATTGTCATAATTTAGAGTTGCAACTCCGTATGTTTGAAGTTTAATTTTTCATGTGGAATACGGAATTTCTACTGAGTGGTTGAAATTTGTAGCTGAAAGTCGGAATTTCAAGTTTGTAAGACTGCTCATTAGTTAATAAAGTTTACTCTGCTATCAATTTTATTTGCAATTTTTGTTTATCCAAGTCGCGCATCAGTTTAGCTATTTTGTTGGCTGAACTATGTTCATAGAACGAGATATACATTAGAAAGCACAGTTCTATACAGGGTGATTTAGAAAGTGGTTAAAAAATCAAAGGCACAGTCTCTACCGCTTAAAATAAGAAAATAAGTAAGTTCCAATAAACATATACTCTGAACGACTTACCTTTCAAGGTACAGGGTGTACAAGTTATCTACGGCTATAGGATATTTAATTTAATAATAGGTCGCGATGTATTTGCCTCAATTAGTTAGGTGTAAGTCATGTGGGCGATGTAATGCAGGTTAGAGCAAAAATTGTAGTTTCATTCACAGTCCGAGATCCGGTAAATGTTTTAGGGCAAATGCAATTCAAGCAAATCATATTTTGAAGACAGAAAATCTCTCTAATGATTTACTAAGGAGGGGGGCGTTTCTGTAGTATTTAACTATTATTTATTAGTTGATTTTCTCTGAACTATCATAAATGATTTCACCGGGCGAGCAATCTAAACCTAAATTAATAGCATTCGAGAATATTTAAATAAGCAACCAATTCCACATGAGTACACCCAAAATAACTGTCGGTAGCATACCATTTAATAATACTTACTAAGGTGTCAACTATGATCTTCTCGGGTAAATGAAAGGAATTATGGAAAATGTTTTTTAAGGAACAATCACTATCGCTAAAATAAAAATTACCTGTAAATCCGTATGTTTAATAACCTTTTCTATTTCTACATCAATATTTGTAGATACCACATGTAGATTTGTACCATACATTTATTTCATTATATTTAATTGGCCTTGGTTTATCAATAACCTCAGAATTTGGTTTGTTTTTAATTGTAAATCACTGTTTTGCAATTTACTCAATATTTGGTAACATACAGAGATAATTCAAAACATTCAACATTCTAATCGCACCAAGAGGTTGCGGAATTAGTCTATTTTGCGTTACTTTCTGTTTGTTTATTAAAAATGTTCAGTAATTTCTAATTTGTGGGTAAAACGAACGATATAAAACGTATTGGGAAAATATTGTTTTAAATCATGCATTTTTTATAAATAGATAAGGAATTGTAAATAATAAAATAACTATACCGGATAATTCAAGGGAGAATACGAGCCTACCACTCCAAAAATAGGCAACCCAAAATACATACTGCAAGATACGGCGGTGTCTAAATTTTTATTATCGGTTAGTTTACCGGAAGGCATTATGAAAATCTTCTAAATTAATGAATTGTTATACGTACCATTTTATGATATTGGAAATACTTAGATATTTATAAATACGCATTTATTGTTTTCGTTCACATTTATATATGTAGACCTCAGAAAAACAAAATATCAAGCAGGCGTTTCTTATTCATAATATAATCAATAATGATTTAGGTATCGCAATACCCTGTGATATGTATTTTGGGTTGCCTATTTGTCGAATGGTACGCTCGTACTCTTCCGTAAATTACCCGATATAAATTTAGTCTCAGGAACAATATGAAGCTTAGCCAAGTCATTTTTGCTCGGTTAATAAATATAACCATTGTTAGATATAACTACCGGGTAATTCAAGGGAGAATACGAGCTTACCACTCCAAAAATAGGCAACCCAAAATACATATGGCAAGATACGGCGGTGTCTACATTTTTGTTAACGGTTAATTTACGGAAGGCATTATGAAAATATTATGATATTGGAAATACTTAGATATTTATAAATACGAATTTATTATATTATTATATCGCAATACCCTGTGATAAGTATTTTGGGTTGCCTATTTGTCGAATGGTACGCTCGTACTCTTCCGTGAATTACCCGATCAAAGTGTATAGTCTGCGGAACATTATGAAAGCAATTAGCAAAACCATTTTTGCTCGATTGGAGCAACTACTCTACGCAAAACAGTTTCCATCCTTTTCCCTTTCTTGCTATCTTATCCCTTTCTAAGACAAATGGTCTGTTCAATTTTACGGTATGGAGTCGCACCACGTGTATTAGAATACATTTTTGTCAAAATAATTTTACAAATTTCCTATTCAAAGATTTGAGATTCTAGTTCTAGACACTTCGTCCAATTTAGGTTTCATGTTCATTAAAACAAGTAGAATCCAATTTTGTTACAACGAGATCTTTGGGACTACAAGTATTTGCTCGTTATATCCGTTAAATGTAATATGCGAGACACAAAATAAATTTACATTGCTAGAATTTCAAATTCTAAATTCCCAGCATTAAAAACATGTTCTTACAAAATCTTAAAATGATCATATCAGCTATTAGAAAATGCAAATAAGACAGTTCTAGACAGATATTGTATGGTAATTTAATTTCTTAATCAATAATTCATTGATGGGTAGCTTTGTCTTTATCTTTGTCTTAAACCCTAAATTACTCCAAGATATTAAATAACAAAAATTAAACGAAGAGTATGAAGCACATTGATAGCCCCTCAAAAAGTACAGAAAATTGTCCTTTATTTGAACTGGAACCTTTAACAGATGTCTTCTGGTGAAGTTTAATTGGAGGTATACAGGGTGTCCCAAAACTCCTGGGACATAGAGCTACCACGTATTCTAGAGGTCAAAAGAAGTCGATTGGACCCAACTTTGTCATATACCAAAATGTACCGTTTGCCCGTGAGAGGAGTTCAAAGTTTACTTAAAAAATCACATTTTTGTATGCTG